>PVJD01000026.1:684205-945339 GCA_004026545.1 Mormoops blainvillei | reverse complement strand
CTGGTGTTGGAAAGCAACTGGGCGGATATGGGAAGGTCATCTTGGCTGATGGTGGAAACAGAGAGGCTTACACTGGAAAAGTGGTTGGCTGACGTGGGGAAACATCTGGGCTGATGTGAGAAAACAGCTGGGCTGAGGTGGGGGGACAGCTGGGCTGAGGTGGGGGGACAGCTGGGCTGAGATGGGGGGACAGCTGGGCTGAAGTGGGGAGAAGGACATCGTGGCTCAGGGAGAAAGAAGGGAGCTAAGGGCAGCGTCAGTGAGTCCCCAGGGCCTGGAGACCCTGAGCATAAACCATTGTGCTCAGTGTTCTGGCCCACATCCCACTTTCTAGAAATGCCTTGGGAAGGCCCAGCCAGAGTGTCACCCTGATGCTCCAGACCACAGATGGGAGGGTCACCAGTGGGAGCATCCTCCTCCACTGCCTCCCACCACAAAGCCACAGCTCCAGAAAACGGGGCGGGAAGGCAGCAGCTGGGGGCACCTGGCATCCTTCCGCCTCTCCCAGTCAGAGACTCACCCAGGAGCTGGGAAAGGCCCTGATTCCAGGGTACCACAGGGTCAGAATGCAGCAGGTCTTCAGAGAGAGTCTAACACAGTCCTTACCTTACAGGTGAGAAAAGAGACGTAAGACAAGTTCTGGGCTACAGTGAGGTCAGGGAGAGGGCCAGGTCCCGGTGCCAGCCTCAGACCAGCCCGCCCCAGCATGGTTGGGCTCTGGTGAGAACCCTCTCCCTGGCTGGTAGGCAGCCATCATCTCACTGTGTGCTCACGTGGCCTCTTCTACCTGCTGGTGGAGGGGAGCAGTTGTCAGAGCAAGCTCACTGGTGTCTCTTCCTGTGAGGGCACTAATCCCGCCATGGGGTCCCACCCTCGCAACCTTATCTAAACCTAACGGCTGCCAAGGTCCCACCTCCAAATACCATCACATTGGGTGTTAGGGCTTCAATGTATGGATTTGGGGGGCACAATTCAATCCATAGCAACTCCCCAGCCCACCGGACCCCAGACCAGGTGCTGGGGCACTCCCTGGATCTAAGGCTCCCTCCCAGAACGAGAGCCAAGCGCCTCTCCAGATTCCCGACCTAACCACAGGTGTATAACCATGGCTATGTAACCGTGGGTGTGTAACCATGGGCATGTAGCCATGAGTGTGTAACCATGGGTTATAACCACAGGCATGTAGTAACCCGGGCACATAACCATGGGTGTATAATTATGGATGTACAGAAGTTGTCCTTGGCAAAGGTCCCAAGAGCTCAACATCTGAGGGGACAGCGGAGCCAGGATGAATTGTGCCCTGGCATTTCACGTGAGTTGTATCATTTAACCTTCCCAGTAATCCTGCATGTCAGGTAATCTGTGAGCTCCATTTTTCAGACAGGGAAACTGAGGGCTGGGTTAAGTGACCTGCCCACAGGAATGGGTCCGACAAAAGCAGTCAGGGTCTCAACGGGGACTGAATGTGGTCAGCCCAGTTCCAGAGTCTTCGTCACTAGGTGGCAACCCAAAACACCTTTCCAGAACTTGTCCCAAAGAGCCAGACCTCGGGAGCCGGCTCATGGCTACCTCACTTCCTGACTCAACTTCCCCATTCCCTGTTTGAGAAAACCAGTTCCCCGGCTGCTACTCACTGCCTGGCAGTGTGCCTCCCCCAGGCCCTGGTCCTGGGGGCCCCAGCTGCATAAAGGGCCTGGGCCGGTGCTGTGCAAAGGAGATCAAGTTCACAGGTGGAGGAGAGGCCCAGGGACTGGAAAGACAAGAGACAGGAAAGCTGCCCTGTTCAGACAAGACCCCTGGGAAAGCACCCCCGACACTTGCTGGCCCTGGGGACTCCTCTCCAGGGCCTTTTCTGGATAACTGCCCCTCTCGTCAGAGGCAGGCCACCGTGAAGTCCTCAAACGGGGCTCTCCTTGCACACAGCCTCCCAGAAAGTAGGTGGATTCGCCCACGTGGTCATTCCGACAGAGCTGTGCGACCTTGGGCAAGCTGTTTACCTCTCTGTGCCCAGGTCCCTCATCTACAAACTAAGACTAATAATAGTACCTGCCTCCAAAGACTGTTGTGAAGATTTAAAAGTTTATACATTTAAAGTCCTGAAGAGAGTGAGGCTCGTGTGATAAGCGCTGTATATGAGTTGCCTGTAATTACCACGAGGGCGGCGTGGCCTGTGTGTGTGTCCATCTCCCCACTGGAGGCAAAGTTCCTCGAAGGCAGCACCTAGACACCCTCTCTGTTCAGCTCAGCACCTGCCCGGCCCATGACAGAGAAGATGTTCCATGATGACTGGGGGGCAGAGCAAGGGGAACCACCAGTGTGTCCGTGGGGGGGTGTGCGTGCTGTGTATAGCTGTGTGCATGTCATACACACACGCATCATTGACTTTTGTACCAGTGCTAGATGACAAATACACACGGCAGCATCACTACTGTGCATGTATCTGGCAGCCTTAGGCTCTCAGTGTGGCATGTAGGTGTCGCTTGGATGTGGTTGCTGGTAGATACTGAGCGTGTCTACGGAATGTGAGTCGGTGTGCATGTGTTTGTGTGTATATCAGTGCTATGAGTGTGTCAGCACAGTGAGCAGGGATGTGTCCGCATGTGCACATGTGATGTCAGTGTGTGTGTGTCAGTGTTACATGAGCGGGTGCCTGGGGTGTGTGTAGGTATACGTTAGTGTTGGGTAATATGTAATTTCTGTGTGTCTGTGATGAGTGTGTGTATTTCAGTGTTAAGTATTTGTGTAGATGTGGGTCAACAGTGGGTTCATGTGAGTATCATGAGGGGTGTATGTGTTTCAGCATGTCACGTGTGTGTGTCCACATCAGCAGCAGGCCGTATGTGTGTCAGTGTTGTGTGTGTGTGTGTGTGTGTGTGTGTGTTGATGATGGCATTATATATGTGTCAGCACTGTGTGCATGTCACTGTGCCCACAATGTGTACATGTGTCTATGTGTGTCAGTTTTGGGTGCACATGTGTGTCAGTGCTGTGTGTGCATGTGCCGACGTGGGGTGTACGAGCGTCAGCATTGGAGGTGCCTTTGTTGGTGTTGGGAGCGTATGCCCGTCAGCACGGAGCTCACATGCGCACCAGTGTGAGTGTGTGCGTCCCTGCTCCCTCGCCCCCACCCCATCCACCTCAAGGCAGCAGGAGGGGTTCTCTTGGTCCCTGCGTCTGAGCGCAGACCCCTAGCGCCCCTGGGGCCTGGCTTGCCAGTCCTGGCGCCAGCGTCCACGCAGCCCCTACCCCCACCCCGGCCTCTCCTGACTGGCACCTGAGTTAATGTGCTGCTTTTCTCCTATTCTACTCAGGCCTGTGATGGAAAATCCTCGGGCTGGAAGTGAGCCCCGAATCAATAGTCCATTCCATTTAACAGGGTGGCTGTCACCATAACGAGATAAAAGTGGATTAGCTTCCGTGCTGCTGCCGCGTCCGTGGGAAGCCCATCTGTTCCCTGCACAGCTGGCCAGGCTTAGAGTGGCAGCGCAAGAACAGGACCTGGCTGGGCGGGCTCCAGCCAAGGCCTGGGACGGGTGGAGTGGTGGTCAGAGACGGTTCGAGACTGGGATCCAGATGGGGTTCAGAATGGGGTTCAGAACGAGGTCTGAGAGGAGATGGGGGACAGGAGGACAGCATGAGAAGAGGGCCAGCTGTGGGTCATGTGTCCAGCCTGAAGATCCCATGAACCCCCTAAGAAGCCTGAACTTCCCTGGACTTTGGATGTGGCCAAAATAGACACCCACAAGTCCCACATAGTATGTGAAACCACTTCAGGAGAAGACCCCTCACCTCGTTCCCTAAGGACTGAAGGATAGAAAAGGCTCCCACTGCAGCAAGAAGGATGCAAGTTGGACACCATGGAGAACTTCCCATTCATGGGGGTGAGCACTCTCACAGGCAGAACACCTTTTCAGGATTTGTGCCAGCTTTTGATGATTTTTTAACACTAGATGTCCAGCGCAAACTAAAATGGAGATTGATTCAATTAAACTCTACTCGATTTCTTTTTTTTTTATCTTTCTGTAGTACATACCACCAAGGTGTTTTCCCAGTTGGTCTGTCTTTTAATTTTGAGATTCTTTATTTTTATTTTGTCAGTTCTCACAGTCTTGTCTGTAGTTTCTTTCTTTGTTTCCTTGGGAAGGCCCACCTCATCCTGAGATAATCACCTCATTCCTTCTAGGTCTTTGTGATTTCATTCTTTATAGTCACATTTTTATCCAACCGGAATTTGCATGAAGTGGACGTGTTTGTTCTCCGAACGGTTAACCGAGCACCATCTGCGGTTCATGCCTGCCTGTCCTTTCTACATTAATTTGAAATGCCACTTTGATCATTTATTAGGACCCTATTTTAGACATTTCTGCTAATTTGCTGACTCTTGTACTAACCAACACAAGCTTTATTTAGGAAAGCTTTGGGATATATTTTGATATCTGGGAATGTTTCTCTTCAACATCGATGGTCTCATATCTGTTATTTAATAGCTGTGTGAATGCAAAACTTTATTTAACGAAGGCACCAGAAAAGCATGTATTTGAAACCCGTGGTGACTGCGGTTAATACGTAAGCAGCAGACTCCTCATACTGGCATACTCGGGTTTTCTGGATCCAGGTCCACGGGCGTCCGGAAGCGTTCCTTTCGCTGCCACCACAGCCCGATGGAGCCAGAATGGGAACCACCCCCGCTCCTGGTATCCCGAGCAGGGAGTGAAGGAATCAGACGTGCATGTCCCCAGGCTCACCCGTGGGTGTGCAGGGTGGACAGGCCGCAGTCCTGTCCTGGATTGGGTTCCTCGAGAAGCCGACTCTGAGACCAGGATTTGAGTACAAGCCCTTTCTTAGGGAGGCGATGGCTGGACACCCCCGCAGGGGAGTGGGGAGTGAGGCAGGGAAGGGAGGAAGGAGAGGGATGCAGCTTTATCAAGCCACAATGGGAAAATGGGGCTTTATTCCACTAGGGACCTCGGGGACGTGGGGAGACCATGGGCCGCAGTTGTCTGGCCCACGGGGGAAGGAGCTGGGGCGTTTACACGCCAACTCCAGGGAGCAGGCTGCCGCCCCAGAGAACTCCCGCAGGCATCTGGAAGTAGGGCCCAGGAGGGTCCGGGCAGTGCACCGACCAGTGACAACAGACATGGTGGCCCAGTAGGAGAGGACAAGCCCTAGATGCAGGCGAAGTTAACAGGCAGAGGGAAAGAGGAGAGTCAAGCGGCTTTTAGGAAGCAGAATGGACAGAGCTACGGAGCCAAAGACTGTGAGGGTGTGGGAGGGAGTGGAGACTAGGGCCACCCTCGGACTTTTGGCCTGGGAGACAGGAGGGATGATGGGGCCAGGGGACTTGATGGGCAACTCTAGAGGAAGACTCTAGGGAAGATGGGGTCTTTGGAGCATCAGAGAGGAGTTGTCCTGGAGGGGGATGGGTGTGTGGGCCTGGACAGAGCTGGCTGGTAAATGGAGAGTTGGGAATTGTCACTGAAGCTGTTGAAGCCAGGATGCGGATGAGGTAGGTCCAAGCTGAAAAATGATCCAGCAGAGGACCAGAGATGGGACGTGTGGGGCCTCGGGGAATATCCCACAGATGCGCAGGAGGGACAGTGCGTGAAGTTTGACGTGGGCTTGTCTCCTCCTGGTTCCTCAGTGACAGGGAGGCCCCTCCCACCCTCCTGGGGCAGGGAGAGGGAGGAAGGGAGGGAAGGGAGGAGACTGGGTGATATGGACTCCAAAGGAGCCGACAGCTGTCAAATAATATAAAACCTCGTATGTTAATAATTCTTACAATTTTGCCAAAGACTTAATGGCTGACCTGTCAAGAACAGTGACAGAAGCTTTTATGGAAACAAGATGGGAATATTTTGGAAGCAGCATCAACATCAAGGGCCCGTGCTGGGCATTCAAGGACCAGCAGGAAGACAGCCCGGCCTTCCGCTCAGCCAGAGAGGAGCCGGGTCATTGTGGATTCAAGCCATTGACTGGGGATTGATCACCTATGAGGACATTTTAATTAACCATCAGATCCTGGAGCTGCCCCATCCTTCCTGTCCCCACCCCCTCTCCTGATCGGCAGTCACCTCCACCCTTACACACAAAACAGAAGCAATCAGCCAACAGCACAGTACAGCAAGAGGCACCCCAGAGGGTTTCGGTTGTAAGAGGGGCAGATGAGAGGGTCTAGGGGTCACTGTGGCCTGGCCTGGCTGATCTAGGCACTCTAGGGACCTGCACTGCTCACAGCCTCAGGTCCCAGGACGAAACCCAATTCAATTGCTGATTTTGCTAAATGAGCTTGGACTAATCACTTGGTTTTGAAATGCCTCAATTTCACGTTTCGAATGGGAACAATGGCAGGAAGCACATTCCACAACGCTGAAGCACCTTCGGCTTAATCTTATTGAACTCTGCGATCTGCGCCAAGAGACGGCATCGTGACCTCCGTTTTTCCCAGTGGGGACCTGGAGGCAGGGAGCCAGGCGGAAGTGAGTGTGCAGTGCCCGTTTGCAGAGCGGGAATCGGAGCCCTGTCTTCTCTATGGCGCCAGAGTCTGCCTGACTTTAAGGGGTTCTTTTAAACTCATGATCATGGCAGCTCCCACTTTTGAGCACTGACCTTGTGCCAAGAGGTACGCGAAATGAGAGCTTCTCAAACTGGACGGTGCACAAGGAACCCCTGGGCAGCTCGTGGAAATGTAGCTGCGTGTTCAGCAGGTCTGGGGCCTGAGACTCCACATTTCTCCTAAGCACCCAGGGGGTAGCGATGCTGCCATACTTTGAGTATCAAGGTGCTAAATGCTTTATCACATTTAATTGGCACAACACCCCTATGAAATAGGTACTGTTATTTACCATCCTTGTATGACAGAGAAAACCGGGGCCTGGAGAGACAGAGTCAGGTCACAGAGCTCAGCAGAAAAAGCAGGATTTGAAGCCAGGTTGCCCCTATCCTGAGTCTGCCTGCTTAGTCCCAGGGCTCTACCGACTCCCCAGCATTTGCCTGAAAAGCCACTGGCCTGGAGTCGTATGAGGCACCCCGGCGGCGAGGCGCTGAAGACGAGCAGGGCAGCCGCAATGACGCAACCGCGGGCAGAGTTAGGGAGGGGCGGGGATCTTCCGGAGAAACCGGCCTCAGCAGAGGAGGAAGCTGCCGTTCACTCGGAAAGCAGGTGTTGCTGTATCTGAAAGAGAGAGATACTGGTTCTGAAAAATTCTCCTGAGCCAATGGGAGCACTCCAAGCTGGGGTTGGTTTGCTGCAGAGAAAATTTTTTCACTGATCTGGAAAGAAGGCCTGGAGCCAGGATAAGAGGGAGAGGTCCCAACCCTCAGGGACCAGGAGCTGGGAGGACTCGCCCTGACCTTGGGATTAGGGGGTGACTTGCCCACGCCACAAGAGGAAAACTACACATGTGAGAATGCACACACCCCTTCCTCCCGCTCGGCTGCCCAGGAGGGGTCTTCGCCTGCCCAGTTCCTCAGCGTCTGTGGTAACGGTGACGGAGGAAACTGAGAGGTCCCTGGAGCTGGCTGGCCAAGGGAGCAAGGCGGGGTCACTGTCAGAGAGAGAAGGCCCCAGAAGAGAGAGGGGGCAGGGAAGACGAGAGCAGGGGTCACGTGCTCAACGCGGGGGCCGGGTGGGTGTCAAAAGGAGTCAGGTGGGCCATGCAGGTAGCTGGAAAGCACGTGGCTCCATCAGGGCACAGTATGGTCGGAGCTGATTTTTCAAGTGAAGCTGGAATCGCATATTTTTATGTGAAATTCCCACTTTTTAAATGTTACCCACTATAACAGATACATTTTATTTGAGTGTGTGTGTGTGTCTATATATACATATAAAATATTGTGCAGACCTAATCAGATAAGTCTATGAGCAGGATATGCACCTGGGTCGCTATTTTGCAACCTCTGGGCCAGAGCCAGCACGGGCGGGGCTCAGGGGAGAGTCTGGGAGAGTCCTGAGAGAGGCTCAAAGGACAGCAGCTGTGTCTATTAGATGGATAATGATTGATCGCTCGATTGATTGATAGGAGAATGAGGGTTTTAAGATGCTGTTTGATGTGGACAGAATTTTTCTTAGTGCTCCTCAAAAGACGTCAGTGGTTTTTCCATTTTTTGACCCCTGGAATGTTTTATCTTTGACTGTGACAACAGGCGGAAATGAGCCATGCAGATGCTCGGTTTTATACCGGTCTCGCAAGGAGGGCCGGACCCACAGGAGGCTGAAGCCCAGGGGGCCACCAGCCAAGGGCCAGGACCAGGAAGTGGCTGCCCTGTGCGTTGAGCAGACGTCCTGGGTGGAGCAGGGGAGACCATGTCCTCCCCCTTCCACTCGTAATGGAGCGTTTCCCAGGGTCCCAACAAGTACCTCCTATACTTTGAGCCACCAAATGCAAGTGGCCACTGGAAATACCACAGGATAGCCACCCCCAGCAGGGCAGGGAGGCTCCTGTCCCCGGGTGCAGGTCTAAGGCGAAGGGACAGAGAAGACAGAGGAGCAGGATGCAGGTGGAAAACCATCCTTATGGACAGATATGGAGGAAGGAGAGGACAAAGGGGAGGCAGAGGCACCTGACGTTGAGCACAAGCACTGCTGGCATCCTCTCATCTAATCCCCCAGCCCTTTCGGGGCCCTTCATCTTATTACTCCCACTCTGCAGATGGGACACTGAGCCTTGGAAAGATAAATATGAGTGGTCCAAGCGCACCCTGTTAGGAAGTGCTTCAGCAAGACTGTGATTCTAGGCCTGCCGGGCTGCAGAACCCAGGCTCGTACCAGAGTTTGGGGCCCTTTCCTGCTGTCTTAGTGAACCCAGGCTGCTGTCACAAATTACCACAGACTAGATGGCTTAAACAGCATTTCTTTCCCACTGTTCTGGAGGCTGGGAAGTTCATGGTCAAAGTGCTGGCAGGTCCAGTGTCTGCTGAGGGCTCGCCTCCTCGTTTGCTGAAGGCAGCCAGTGTCCTCGCACGGTGGAGAGCAGAAAGAGGAAGCGTGCTCTCTCCTGTTTCTTTTTACGAGGACACAAATCCCATCGTGAGAGCTCCATCCTCATAACCTAATTACTTCCCAAAGGCCCCAACTCCAAATACTATCACATGAGGGGTTAGGGTTTCAACGTATGCATTTGGGGGTGGGGGGTGCCAATATTCAGTCCAGCACATGGTACGGCAGGAGGGTGCTTCCCACAGCAGGGGCCCTCGGGGTCCACTTCCCCACCGAGAACAAAACACGAAGCTCCAGACAGTCCCCAGTGCTCTGTTTCGCGCAGCCAGGAAACACAGAATATCCTGGCGGGGTCCTCCTGGTCCCCACCTGTCCCTGCTCCCAGGCCACTGGGCTGTGAGCCCACACTGCCTACAGCCGCCAGCCCAGGAGCATTAATTGAAAATTAATCCGCTCAGTGCGTGCTGATGTGCAAATCAAAGCTAAGTGTCTCAATTAGGAAGAGAAATGGAGTCAGGCACTCTTCTCAGGCACCAGCTTATTTATGGGGATAATATCATTTTTAATGAGGGGAGCTAATAAAAGACACAACAAATGCAACATTTAATAGAAAAAAATTACAGCATTCCATCAGCAGAACGCCAGAGGGAGGGTGGATGCCGGGGATGCACGAACACCCAGGAATCTATGTATGGTTGTTGGGCGCCTCTGTGTACAAGCAGCTGTGTGCGAACACACGTGTCTACGTGCACATGCGTGTCAGTACACATGCCCCTGCCTGAATATGTGAGAACGTGTATACATCTGTCTGCATCTCAGGGGAGGGCATTCCTGTGTTTTTGCTACAGAAGGTGGATTTACCATCTGCTGTCTAAGCTACCCCCATTCAGCATTCTGGGTCCGCCAACTAAGGGGGACCGGGTCCATTTAGTCCCTAGAGAATTGCAGGTCTCTGTCACCAACTTCCATGGAGGGTCATAAAGAGGGAAATTAGACCCCCAGGGCCCAGCCTCTCCTGGGCTCTTCTTGCCACACATAGGCCAGGGTTGTCCCAGCCGGCCACATCTCTGACAGGTGCAGGACAAGGCCCTCTGGGTACCACCCCACTGCCCCAAGTTGGCACTTAAGCCCAGCCTCCCCCTTCAGAACTTTGCTTGCCAGGCTCAAGTCCAAGCTCCCACCCCCACTTCTACCCTCCTGCACCCAAGTGCAGTTCAGCCCCAGACCCAGGCTCTGCAGCCCCAGCCCAGGACGGCCTCAGCTTTAGCATCTGTGGAATGGGGGAGCAGTCGAAGTGGGCTGCTCAGAACACAGCCTACCCTCTCCCAGCACCCCAACACAACATGCACACATCAACCTTTCCACCTCTGCTTCGGTGGGGTCCCTCCTGGAATGCAGGTCCCAATACTGCGCTCACTTCCATGCCCAGAGCAGGCCCCCACTACCCCCACCATCCCCACAGGCAGCTTATCTGATCACCCTCCCTCCACAGCCCCTCCCAAGAGGTCAATGTCCTTGCCCATCAGCTGGGAATCACAACACAGCCTGCCTCCCGGCAGGTGGCTTTACAGTGAGGGACGGAAGAGACATGCACACAGCGCACTCAGCGCCCCCTCAGCAGACGGGCCAGAGCAGCTCACCACTAGGACTAGCGTCATCACTGTGATCAGGGGCACAACAGCCACCTCTGCCACCTCTTCCCAGCATCAAGCAAATCCTGGGAGGCACAGGGTGGTGATGTTCATCCCTGTTTCTCAAAAGAGGAACCTGAAGCTCAGAGGGTTGAGAGACTTGCCTGAGGCCACACGGCAGGTGTGAAACAGCAAAAGCTCTGCAGAGGTTCCAGAGGGCCCTGGAACCCAGGCCTCCTGGGGCCAAGCCCTGGGCCCCCAGCTCAGGGGAGCCTGGGGGCTCTAAGCCAGGGGACTCGGGTATAACCTGGCTATGCCTCCCACCCACTCTGTGACTTTGGACTCATTCCTTAACCTTTTTCTGTGTTTCTGTTTCTTCGTCAATAAAAATGAGGTAATAACGGCACTTACTAGAGGGGTTTTGTTAGGGTTAAATGAGCTAATACCCTTCCAGCACGTAGAATCCGGCCTGGCGCATGATAAATGATCAGTATATATTGAAATGTTGTTGCTAATATTAGCCCACCCGACCCCCAAATCATTCTCTCCCTGGTCAGGCAGCAAGATCATCCATCAAGCAGTCCTCCAAGGTCCTCGAGGTAGGGCCCTCCCTCCCCCGACGGCCCAGCATGGGGGCTGGCACAGATTCCTTGACCTGGGCGGCGTGCCTTCCGACGCAAGGTCATCATCCGCCGAAGTGCATGCTTATGCTTCGTGCCTTGCTCTGTATGTGTTATTTTTGAATTTTTCAAAAGTAAATAAGAACAAAATAAAACCAAGCAGGGAGAGTGGTCGTATGCCCAATAGACAAGCACCAACTGGGTAGTGGCATTCATGGCTATTAATGTAATGCCTGCCTCCACGACCTCATGCAGGAGCAACGTGTGCCTCCTTCCCGGCAGTACCCCCAGCGGCACCTGGACATGGTAGGTAATTGGTTCTCACGAAGGGGAGGGAGGGGGCTGAGGGTGGGCTCTTCCCTGGGTGGAGATCTGAGTCCTCAGACCCTCAGCCTCAGGAGTGGAGACCCCCCCTGCTCGACCAGAAGCCGGAACTGGAGGCTCCCCACTCCCTCCCAGACCCCAGGCACCTCCAAGATTGACGACATTTGAAAGTTCACTTCCCCCAAAAGTCATTCTCCAGGATTAATATTTATTTCTTATGAAATTTAAATTTTTCAGTGTAATTAAATTTTAATTCATCGTAAGTTAGAGATAAAAATATTTATAACTTTCCCTTTTGTGCCACTGAGGATGAGCCTTGGACGGAACCAATTTCCCAGGCCTCTTCCTGGTGACTCTTCCCAGGTCAGCGGCAGGGAGGGGGCCGGAGGGACCGGCTTCAGGCAACAGGGCCAGCTCTGCTCCCCACGTCTCCACAGTGGGGGTGACAGGAAAAGGGGGTGGCTCAGACCCACGCCACCCCCAGCTGCCTGGCAAATAACTCCGTGGGGGTTGGGAAACGGGGCCAGAGAGGGAGGCCAGAGGGGGCTGGGAGAGGGCGGGAGAATGAGACCGGAGAATGAGCCAAAGAGAGAAGGGAAGAAGAGCAGAGAGGACTCACAGCCTCCCACCCCGGCGTGGAACATGCCGGTCAAAGGCAGCGGAGGTTGCCAAGGAGATTGTGGCTGTTGGCTCTGGGGCCTTTAATCACTTGTGCCCAGAGTCATCGTGAGTGTCCTTTTAGGTGAGGAGAGTCTGAAGGGCACATCTGCAGCAGAGAAGGGGGAGGCATGGTCGGGGAGCCACAGGTTCTGAGGCCAGGCAGGCCAGCGTCCAAATCTTTGTTCTGAATGACCTGGGCCATGTTCCGGAAACTGTCTGAACGTCAGTTTCCTCATCTGTAAAACAGGGGGCTGAAGATCACATCAGGTGATGTGCAAACCACCTAGCACCCAGTAATGGGGCTCCATTAGTGACGGGGAGCTTACTACCTAACGGATAATCAGTTTGGTTGAAAATCCATATTTTCATTAAACTTGAACGCTACACTGTTAAAGAGAGGCCTATCTGGACCCCCTTTGATTTCACATCTGTTGCTCTGAAACACAATCACCTCAGGCACTGGGAGATCAGAGCCCACCTTCGAAACTCTCCAATAACCACCACACAGGCTATCAACGCAGCCCCAGATCTGCCCACGAACTTGCTGCCTTGCTAGGAGGCTGCTTGGGTCCCACGTGGGCCTCGGCACAATACTGTTACAAGTGGCTCACCGTACAGCAGCCACGCGCAAACAACGACCTGAGGAAGACACGGGCGGGCGCCCACAGGGCTGCATGAACAATGGCAGTCAGTCAGGTTCCTGCCACGCCCTCCGTGCCCCTCCTCCCATGTGCCAGAGCCCCAGACTGGACAAGGGCCAGGACTTACCTCCCTATCACCCCTGGGGCGGGGACCAACCTCGATCTTGCTCCTCACCTTGCCGGAGCTGCACTTGTGCTTACTAATTAGACCTGTCACTGGCCCTGAATCATTCCAGGCCGGGCTGGGGAGGTCATTAAGCCAGAGACGGATAAGTGCTAAACCGGTCCCGCTCTGGAGATTTACAAGGCTCAGGCTAGGGAGGATTTATAAGGTTTGTTAAATTTCTAATTGAGTTTAGAGTGCAGTGCCACGGTCTCGGTGACCAAGCCACAGGGATGAGAATTAAAACAAGCGCACCCATCCCTCATGGTGGCCTGCCCACCTCTCTGCACCGCCCCCGCCAGCCTGGCTGCACAGGCCAAGGGCTGCCGAAAGGCAGCGCGGTCCAGAGGGTGGCCCCCACCAAGCCACTCAGAACAGCCTGCCCAGCCCCAGGCCCACGGACCAGCCTGGCAAAGAGCTGCAGGCTCGGCGTCCATTTACATTTGGTTGGTTGCCTGGATTTGTTGTTTGTTTGCTCTTTTCTTCTTTTTTTTTTGAAAAGCTAATACACCCACATGTTTCAAAATTTAAAGAGCATAAAGGATATCTAGAGTAAATCTCTCCCCCACCCTGGGTCTCAGCCACCTGGTTTCCCTTTCTGAAAAAAAAGAAAAGAAAAAAGAAAAAAGAGTGACGTTACCAGTTTCTGGAAAACCCTTCGAGATTCATACGCACAGCAAATATACCTAAGTGTATATTTTTTTGTATATGTGAATATTCTTTCTCCTTTTGATACATACCCTTCTATACCTTGCTTTTTCCACTTACTACCATATCTTAGGGATCTAGATTAGCATGCCAGTTGGTCAACATCAAATAGGCCTGGGTTTGAATCTCAGCTTCGCCCCACGAGGTACGGAAGCCAGCTGAGGCCCGCTCACATGAGCCAATTATGAGCATCTCTTCCCAATTTCAAGTTCAGTGTTGTCGTGTTGGTAGCTTGACGCTCTGTGGAAGTATTTACACCACAGAAATTGGCAAACACCACAAATCGAGGCTTTTTTTTTTTGCTTGTTGGGAGGGCTGGTTGTCAAATACTGAGCAGCATACCACCAGCTTTGCCATTTGTGAGCAGTGTGACATCAGGCAAGTCACTTGATCTCCCTGTGCCTTGGTTTGTTCATGTCTAAAATGGGTGTAAGTATGAATATAAGTAAATATAAAAATGGGCATATGACATAGGTCAGCAGTGTGGCTGTGAGGAATAAATGAGATATGACACAGGTGAGTCTTTAGCACCATGCCTGCCACATAGTCAGGTAGGTGCTGCTGCCAATGACAATGTGATGTCACTCTGGGCAGCCCTAGGAGGAAGGAGGTGGAGGAGGGCAAGGGGTGCTGGGTGCCTACCAGATCAGAGTGATATGGTTGGCAGCTTTGTCTTGAGGGACCTTTGAGAATAGAAGTCAACCCAGTTCAGGACCCAACTCATCGCTATCACCACATCTGTGGTGAGCCTGTCCCCACACAGGGAATGAGGGGACAGAAATGAACAAAGCCCAGGCCTGCCTGCAAGGGCCGCCAGTGTAAGTAGGAAGGGGACAGACATCTAAGCAGACAATGCCATGCTTTAGATACAGGCAGAGCAGGATGTCTCCAGGGGAAGAACCTGACTCCCCAGGAGGGAGTTGGTGGGGGTTACACAGAGATGCCATTTATGCTGGGCATTGAAAGATGTCCAGAAGCCCCAGGCAGAGAAGAGTAGGTCTGGAGGGTAGAGCCCCAGAGCCAGTCCCAGAAAGCAGAGTTCATGTCTTCTTAGCTTTGAGCAAGGAAGTCACTTGCCCAAGGTCATACGGCATAGAAGTGACTGAGCCAGGATTCCAATTCAGACCTTCTTGGCCCAAAGCAAGGCTGACTGCCCTGCTGATTGTCTGCTCTCCACTCAGTCACCAGGCCACCCTGCAAGTCAGCTGTCACAGCACCAGGAGGATCTCAGGAGCTCTTGGCATGCCACGCAGAGAGGGGTCGCTATACTCTGCAGCCTCCTGACAAGACTGGCCACTGATAGGCGGCTCACGCTCTCACACGGGGTGGTCAGCAAGGTCAGACCCCATCCCCACATCCAGCCTACGTTTGGAAAAGCGAAGGCATCCAGCACTTCTGCAATGCCTGGGCCCCCCTCCCCAGACCATCAGGGGCTGAACCCTACCCTCAGGGCCCACTGCTCCCCTCCTGCCTCCTCCCATATCTTGACATTGGTTCTGAAGTCAAACACTCCATGGCTTCCTGTCTGAGGCACGTGCCCCCTCGTGGGGAGCAGATGAGGGAGTCAGGAGCCCAGAGAGGGACAGGCACATCTGCGCCAGAGTGTCCCAGAGTCTAGGCCTGCAAGAGGGTCAGTGCGACTCTTCAGTATTGTCTGGAGACCTGTGTGGGTGACGGGCCACTCTCCATCCCCTTCATTCACTCTCAGTAATACCCACAGGGGAGCTTCCTACTGTGCACCATGTGGGAGATGTGACCCACCGGGGACCAATTCAAGCAAGGTCTCTGCTTTAGTGGCACTTCCATTCTGACGAGAGAGATGGAGCATAAACCATAAACCAGGAAACTGGTTAATTTCAGATGGCGATAAGGGCTCGAGAAGAAATCACACAAGCTAGTGAGAAAGACAAGGACCGGGTGTGGTCGGGGAAGGCCTCTCTGAGGAGGAGACATCTGGTCTGTCACCCAAATGACAGGAAAAAACCAGCCACATCAAGATCAGAGGGAAGGATGTTCTAGGCAGAGGAAAACAGCGAGGCTGCTTGAGCTGAAGGAGGTAACTCCTTAGAAAGGGGACGGCCCAAGGGGGGCACTGGGCGCACACAACACAAAGGGCGCAGGAGAGCCGAGTACACCAAATGCTCGTATGTGACCTCTCTGGGCCTTGGGTTCCCCATCTGTATATGGGTCGATAGCAAAAGCATTCAAACTCGTTGAGAGAATGGAATGAGCGTGCGTGTGTGTGTGTCACCCCACTCCTGAGACTGCCCTGCTAGGGCCTCGGGAGTCTGAGGGACAGTCTGCAGTCCAGGGTGGGAGCCTTCCCGGGACAGTGGGGGCAGTGAAGTGCCCAGCCCCGAAGGAAGACAAAGGACGGGGACACGTCGGCCAGATTTCAGGCTCCTTGGAGGGACCCCAAGGATAAGGGGGTCATCCTGCTCAGTGACATCAAAAAGTTTACTTGTACAAAGACACAAGGTGATGTGGGGGTCTAGGACATGTGAGAAGCCACTGAGCACACTTTCAATCTTAGTGGGCTCATTTCTGCCCTTCCCCAGGTAGACGCAGGTGAATCATTTCCTGGGGTCCATCTTGAGGTGGGGAGCCATGGGAGGATACACAAGAGCTGAGGCCCACCCCTTGAGCCCCAGAGTCAGGGTCCTTAGAAATGCCTTTGCATCCCGGACACGTCTTTAAACCACCGGCACACAGGAGTCCAAATAGCAGTCAAGCGCAGTGACTTCTACCGACCTGGAGAATCTAAGGCTCAGAGAGCCTCGGGTCCAGAATCTAAGCATCAAGCGCCCCCTGGTGGTAGTCATGATAATCCAAAGCGGGGACCATCAGACTCTGGATGGAGAACATCTGGCACAGCCCTCTCCAGTATGATGAGGCCGTGAAGAGCCAAACCCAGGGCTCATCTGGTACAGTGCATCGTCCGGAGCAGGGGGATGCTCTGACTTCCAGCCAGCTATCATTAGAAAAGGACTAGAAATTTCTCAGTAGAAAAGGACATGTCCTTAGATGACACAGGATATGTCCACAGTCACACAGCAGTTAGATTGTATTGTACCTAGTGGCCATGAAGAACGCTCACTCATTCATTCATTCAGTCTGCTTTCTTTAGTATCTATAGTATGCCAGGCACTGTTCCAGGCATTGATAACCCAAGAGTGACCAAGACGGAGTCCCTGCCCAGGTGAAGCCTGCATTTTACTGAGGGAAAGGGATGATAAGCCCATGAACACATAAAGTCCATTTCAGGGTGTCCGGTGGGGACAACTTATATAATGGCAAATAAAGCAGAGTAAGGGGAGAAGCACCTGAGAGCTATCTTAGATCAGAAAGTCATGGCAGGGCTCTATGAGGAAGTGACATTTGAGTTGAGACCCAATGAAGAGGCTGGGAAATACCTAGGGGAAAAATCCAGACAATGGAAAGAGGAAGCATTCCCTGAAGCACGAGGGTCTTTGGCATGTTCCAGTAATGGGTAGAAGGCCTGGGGGTCCAGAGGGGAATGCATGAAAAGGGAGAGGATGAGGTGAGAGAGGGGATGGAGGCCATATTACAGTGGGTCCTGCTCCCCTTATAAGAACCTTGCACTTTATTCTAAGTTGTGTTAGGAAGTTATTGGAGGGTTGTGAACCGTCATGATAGGGCTAACACCTATGAGGGCTCACTGGCTGCTAAAGGGGAAAGAGGCTGTAGGGGAACAGCGATGGAAGCAGTTAGTTTCGAGGTAGGAAGCTACCAAAGATACAGATGAGTAATGATGGAGGCCTGAATCAGTAGCAGGGGAACGAAAGGGTCTCAGGTTTGATACACACTTTGGAAGCCAAGTCAGAAGCAGTTGCTGAGTTGCTGGTATAGGATGTGAGGGAAAGAGAGAAAAAGAGGATGAAACCAAGGCTTTTTGCCTGAACATCTGATGACTCTTCCCTGGGATGGGTGAGACAGAAAGGAGAGATTTGGCGGGGCAGAGGGGACCCAGAGTTCCATTTTCGACATGGTGAGTTTGAGGTGCTAGCCATGAGTATTCCCATTTGGATATCAGAGTCTAAAATTTAGACGTGAATGTGGGAGTCATTAGCATATATGAGAATGACATTTAAAGGCGTGGGGAGATTTCTACTTCCATCCAAGATGGAGAAACAGAGAACAGACTGACACTTCCACCTAAAACAACAAAAATAAATCATATAAAATACATGAAATAGTGGTTTTCGAGGTTGAATACTTTCTCCCTAAAATTGGGACAAAATAAGAATGTCCTCTCTCACCACTTCAAATTAGCATGTACTAGAGATTCTAGCCATTGCGATAAAAGAAGAAAGAGAAATAAAAGTATTCAGGTTGAAAAGAAAGAGATAAAATTGTCTTTATTCGCAGATGACATGATTACCTATATAAAAAGTTCAATGGGATCTACACAAGATAAAAGCTACTAGAATGATTGAGTTTAGCAAGTTTACAGAATAAATACATATGAAAATTCAATTAAATGTTTATATACCAGCAATGGACTATTGGATACTAAATTTCAAACACCAATAACACTTATAATAATATTTTTAAATTACTACATACTTAGAGATAAGCCTGACAAAAGCATGTAAAAGCTGTACTGTGAAAACACACAATATTGCTGAGAGAAATTAATGAAAGTTGCAATATATAGACATACCTTGTTCATGGGTTGGAAGATTCAATATCGTTATGATAGCAATTCTCCTCAAATTGATCTATAGATTCAACATAATCACAATGAAATCTCTGCAGGATTTTTTGTAGAACTTGAAAAATTGATTCTAAAACTTATATGGAAAATACAAAAGACCTAGAATAAGTAAAAAGAGCAAAGTTAGTGAACTAATATTGATTTCAAGATTGATTACAAAGCTAGAGTAATTAAGATATTATAGAATTAAAGATAACTATGTAGATCATAGAACAGACTAGACTACAGAAATATATATACCAATACCTCTCATGGACATAGATGAATATACTTATACACATTTGAGTTACATATATATAATTTTCAACAAATGTTCAAAGTCAATTCAGTGGAAAAAATCTAGTCTTTTCAACAACAGAAAAGTCTAGTCATTTGCATATCTAAATACAAAATAAAATGTACTTTGTTCGATACCTCACACTATATGGGACCAAAATTGTCCCAAAATGTATCCTAGGCCTAAATGTAAAACCTAAAATGATAAAGCTGCTAGAGAATAAGGTGGAGAGAAATCTTTGTAACCTCGGGTTAGGCAAAGATTTCTTAGTCACAACCCCAAAGCACAACCTATGAAAGAAAAAATGGCCAAATTGAAGTTCGCAAATACACACGACAGTGTTTGTCCAGGGATTTTTCTTTACAGCAGTATTAGTTACCGCTCGCTCGTCTAATGAGGGGGATGAGCCAGCAGCAACGCGGCTCCGAGGGGAGTCCCCTGCCCCCAGGAAAGCCCTGGAAGACGGTCAGACCAGCAGCCTTCCCGAAACAGCAACAAGGCCTGCGCTCCTGGGACGGGAGGGCCTGCCTGGGGCTTGGGCCGCACTCAGTAACTGCTTAGGGCCCCCGTTCCCCACCCCCACCCATCTCACGCTCCGCCCTCTGGCGGAGCAGGGGGCCCTCCTTTAGGAACTTGCCCTCCAGAGGCAATGAAATCCCAGTGGAGGCAGCTGGTGCAGATCACGTCCTAAGACAGAGAAACGTCTAATCACTACCCTGTGCACCTGAAACTAATAGAATGTTGTATGTCAACTGTAACTGAAAAATAAATTTAAAATAAAAAGAGAGAGAGAGAGAAGAAGATACCCACATAGGTCTTCAGGTCTCTGACCTGAGCTCAAGTGTCAGCTCTATTCTCACTGTAGGACCTTGGGCAAGTCCCATCGGTCACCCCGCAGCCTCCATTTTCTCCTCCGTAAAATGGGGGAGTAACCCCATCCTCCCAGCGGGGAGATGAGGATGCGAGGAGATAACACACACGCTGCTCCAGGCCAGAGGGTGGCGCGAGGGATGGCCTCCCTCCCGGCCTGCTCCCTGTGGTTCCCGGGGACAGGGGCCTCTCCCTCTCCCCTAGCTCACTCCCGTCTTGGGTCCTTGTTTGGCCCTAAGCAGCTCTGCTTCCTCCTCTGCCCCTGCCCCGACGTGACGGTGTCGCATGGCTGGGCCCAGCAAACCCGCAGCAGCTGCAGGGGCAGCAATAGCTGACAAGGGCATGCCTGACAGGGGAACGCCTCCCAGCTCCCCGATGTCTGCAGGACCCCTGTGAGGGTGGGCAGGAATGGGGGAGCCCTCCCCCGGGGGTCGTTCAGCCGAGTGGTTAAGGCCCTGGCCCGGGACCCTAGCTTGGGTCTAGGCTTCCCACTTCCTGGCTGGGAGACCCCGGGCAAGTCGCTCCCCCTCCTGAGGCTCTCAGTGTCCTCTTCTGTAAAATAGCACCGACTTCAGAGCTTCGATTAAGGATTAGGGGATTTAATTGAGGATTAAATGAGATAGCGCATGAATGCGCAGTGCCTGGCCCATAGTGCGCACAGTGCCTCCGCGCTGTTGTTGAGGTTATTGCCTCCCGCCCAGCTCACCAGTGGGCTGGTGCCCCCCACTCACCGTTAGTCAAGTTCCCTGTGAGCCTGGGTTCAGAAAGCCAGGGATGGGCCAGGTCCCGTGGCGCTCCCTCCCCAAACACAGTCACGAGCCCATCCCTCCGCTCAGCTGGGGGCTTTATAGTAATAGCAATCCCGCCCTCATCCTGCTAATCACCTCTCTAGTGTCTGGATTAGCTCTGACGCCCTCAGCCCAGCCGCTGCTCCTCCCCCAGCCGGGCCCCTCCCACTGTGGCCCTGCTGCTCCCAGACTCTGTCTGTCCCCCTCAGGAGGTAGAGTCTAGCAACTGAGCATAGACTCGAGCCTGACGGCCTGGCTCTGCCTCCTCCCAGCTCTGTGACTTTAGACAGGTCGCTTGACCTCTCTGTGCTTCAATTTCATAATTCCTAAAATGGGGCTAAGGATGGCATCCCTTCCCAGGGTTACTCTGTAGATTAAGTTGAATGTAAAGTGCTTACAATGATGCCTGGCACCTCCAAGTGCCATTTAAGTGTTTGCTATTATTACCGTTGTTATCTTTATCCAGCTCATAGCCAAGGGCACAGCCGATGTCAGGGCAGGCTTACTGAATGAATGGATAGAAGGATGGATCAATCAACGAACCAGCCGAGCTCTAAGGCTCCTTAGTTCACTGAAAACTGATAAGAATGGCTGTCGTTTTGAGCATCTAGCAGGTGCCAGGTGCTTCATAACAAGTGCTCGAAGTGCGCCCTCACAACCAGCCAGGGAAGCGAATCGCATGCCTGTTTCACAGATAAGGGAAGCCTGACTCTTAGAGGTTAATGTGCCCAAGATCACACAGCTATTTTTCACCCCCTTTAATTTTTAATTAGACACGATACAAAATCACTGAAGGGAAATTTTTAAGAGAGAGGCAACATAACAACATTAAAAATGAAACCACCTGAGTGTCCACACCCAGAGATTTCCATTGCTAAGTGTTTGCAGGCTATCATGTAGATTCTTTCATGCAAATTTATATATATATATATATTTTTTTTTAACAAAAATGGGCTCACATTATGCATACACTGCACTACACCAGAGGCGTGGCTCTCTTTATGTGTCAATAAATCCGTGCCACCAGCAGCAGCTAGTATTCTCTTGTACAGCCAAGTCACAATTTATTTAGCCAATTTGCTCTTGTGGGATATTTAGGCTAATCCAATTTCTCACATTTTATGTGATGAATATCATCCTTATCCACACAACTTTCTGAACTTGTCCAATTATTTCCTCAGGATAAATTCCTAGAAGTGAAATTTCTGAGTCAAAGACAATACATTTATTTAGGGCTTCTCATATATACATACTGCCAAATTGTCTCCCACAAAGGTTATGCCAATTTATGCTCCCACTGGTGGCGAATAAGATATGGGTCCCTACTATTGAAGACATGCAAAAGAGATCAGAAATGGTACATTAGTCAGCAAAGGCTAGGCAAGCTGCAGTAACAAATTAACCCCAAAATCTCAGTGGCATAACACAGCAAAGATTTATCTGGGGCCCGCATCACAGGCTCAGTCAAACTGGGTCAGCAGGAGGGTCTCTGCCTTTCACAGTGATATTCAGGGACCCGGGCTGATGGAGTTGTATCTCGTGGAACACAGGACCTCCACCGCTGCCCAAAATTGGAAAAGTAAGCATTCAGATTCTCAAAAGCCTTGGCTCAGAAGGGACACACATCACCTCCATCCCCATACTGGCCATCCTAATCTCTCTCCCCTAAAATAAACCCCAAGACAGAAGCAAAATGAAGAGCTCTCTTTGAGGCATTGTACGCTATTTGCAATGGGGCTCAAGCAGCGTTGAGTTTGGAGGCAGGCGCAGTCAACCCGGACACCAGGGAAGATGGAAGTCGCCAGCAACTCCAGATGCTAGTTTCCCTTTGCCTTGTTTAGCAGGTTAGAGGTGGGAGACGAAAGAAGAGGAGGAAGCTGGAGGGTAGGAGAGCAATGGCCTGGGAGCCCAAGGGCCCGGGAGGCTGGCATCCTCTGCTCGCTCAGAGAGTACCAGGCCCAGTGGGGGCCAAGGTTGTGTGACCTTGCTCAAGGTAATCCAAGTGATATGAACCGTCTCCTCCCCACCCCCACCCCAGCTGTGGTATGTATTGGGCACGGGAGGGGGAGGGGCATTTCCTAACATGTGCTCCTCTTCAACACCTAGATGGGGAGGGACATGGGAGTGCTCCCTTGGGGCCTATGGAAGGCTTTACCTCCAGATAAAAGCCCTCAGGACAGAGGACCCACTGCAGGAGCACACCCTCGCCTTTCCCTATCCCCTCCTTTCGCCAGGGTCTGTCTCTCTCTCCCGCCCTCTCTCTCCCTCTCTCTTTCTCTCTCCCTCCCCCCAACCCCTCCCCTCAAGCCCAAGGGCCCTTCTTTTGCTGTAACTCATTTCCTGAGCCCATTTCTTCAATGGTTCACTTCTTTCATATACCTCTGTGACTTTCTAGATAAACATTCTCTCATCATCTGAGTCTTGGCTCTGAATTCTTCTCTTAGCCAGAATCAAGAACTGAGGCTGCTGAACGGGGGTGAAACCCGGCACCGCTTTTCCGCCGCTGACAAGGTGCCTTGATGAAACTCCCTCCCGGCCCACCCCCATCCTTCCCAGCTCTGGTTTCTCGGGTCCCCACTGTAACCCTGTCACCTGTCTGCTCAAATCCTCCAGCTGCTCCCCAAAGAGCAGGGGATACAAGCCAGTATCTTCAACCCGGTGTTCAAGGTTCTTCAGCTCGGATCCCGACCGGCCTCGCCAGGGTCTGTTGGGTACACGTCCTCCCTGGCCACTGTAGCCCAACACCCGCCGCAGTTCCCCACCTCCTGTCCTTTCTGCCAGGAGGTACCTGCCGCATTCCCTCCCACCTTGACCTAACCAATCCCTTAAGGTCAGGCTCGACCCCTACTCATTCTGTGGAGCTCTCTGTAAATGCAGGTCAGAAGTCACCTTCGGATCCTGCCTCTGCGCTCAGCCTGCCACGATGTGCCGCCCACACCGCCACGGTCCGCTGCCTGTCATGGGCCTTTGCGTCTGAGAGGACTGGGACCTGGTTCTCTCCCCCCAGGCTGCGCAGCTGGCGGCAGGGACGAAGTATTTAATAATCATCATTATTAAATAGTGAGAAAGAGAAGAAGGGAAGAGGGAGAGAAACAGGTGGAAAGAAGACAGTCCTGGACATAGCCGGACCTGTGCCTTAGCCTTCAAGAACAATAACTGACACTTACTGAGAACTCACCTTCCAAGCATTGTTCAAACTGCCAGTCCTATGAAGCGGGTACGTTTACACAGAGGAAGAAATTGAGGCACCACGGGGCTGACGTGTCTGAGATCACCCAGCTAGGGAGAGAGAGAGACAGGATTCAGACTCCGGTAATGTGATGAGCCTGTGCCTTCGTCATCTCTCTTGGCTGCCTCTTGAAAGGCGGATTTCGCTCTGAAAGTTAGAAAGCTGCCCCAGCTGGTGGAGCTCGGTGGATTGAGCATTGGCCTGTGAACCAAAGGACCGCCAGCTCGATTCCCCAGTCAGGGCACATGGCCGGGTTGCAGGTCAGGTCCCCAGTAGCGGGCGCACGAGAGGCAACCACACGTCAATGCTTCTCTCCCTCTCTTTCTCCCTCCCTTCCCCTCTGTCGAAAAATAAAATAAATAAAATATATTTTTTAAGTTAAAGTTAGAAAACTGTCCTGGCCAGTGTGGCTCAGTCAGTTGGAACATCGTCCTGTACCCCAAAAAGTTGGGGGTTCAGTTCCCAGTCACGGCACATACCTAGGTTGCAGGCTTGATCCCCAGTCAGGGCACATATGGGTGGCAACCAATCAATGTTTCTCTCTCGCACTGATGTTTCTTTCTTTTATTCCCTGTCTCTCAAATTAAAAAATATATACATATACTTTTTTTTTTAATTTTTTAAGTTAGAACACTGAGCTCCCCTCCCTGCCCCGGAGGCAGAGGTCGGTTTCCCGGGGAAGCCACTCTGGACTGAGCTGGTCTCCCAGAGGGGAGTGGGGATTGAGGGGCTTGGAGCTAGGGATGACAAAGGGGCTGTCACCCACCAGACCCCAGAAGCCAGCTATGCTCTGGGCTGGCGTGTCTGTTTGCCATGACCCAGGAAAGTCAATGCGCCTCTCTCCGGCCCACAGCTGTCCTGTTGGTGGATCTACAAGTGGGCAGCCTGGGCAGAACACACATGGCCAGGAGAGGGGACGTGAGCACAGGTAGGAGGCTCAGCTGGAAAGGGGCTGTTGTCCCCAGGCCAGATGAGTGTGGCCTCAGGGTATGTGTGTGCTGTTCACAATGGGAGGACTCGAGGCCGGAACGGGCAGAGACACCCACGTGTCGGGCAGCAAGCACAGCTCCACGTCCCCCAAAGGGACATGGATTCTAGGAACCGTAGGCCAGGTGCTCTCAGTCCTCAGTCCCTCCAGCATCACCAAGCCCCCTGCATACTCGCCTCCTTGCACAGACTCGGACCTTGCGTAGTCTGAGATTGCTGGGGGCTTTGGGAGAAGAGAGACCATGGGGTGTGATGGGGACCTAGAGGCAGTGCTAATGGCCTTGGATGCTGTCAACCAAGACAAAAATCCAAGCAAGAGACAGTCAGGGTTGTAGACTGGGACCAGTGGGAAAACCCACAGAACGAGGGCTCAGCTTTAGAAGCTTTTGAGATGGTGAGCTGGCCTGGCAACATACCCGCTTCCACCATCTGGCTGGGAGTAGGAAGGGTCCCTCCCGACATCTAGGTACCAGGGCTCAGCTAAGAATCCCCGACAAAGTAAGCCAGCTGTCACCTTGTTCTCCCAGCTCAGGGCCAGGGACGGGACTTCAGAGTTGATGGGAGAACAGCAGAGAATAAAAGAGGCAGTAAGAAATGTTCCCACAGAGCCCCGAGGGAGCCTGAAAGAGAGAGAAGTTAATCCTGCAAAGCTCTAGCAGACTCCAGGGCAGACTATCAAAGAGATCGACTGTGAGGACTCAGCAAAGTTGTGATCACATCTTATCCAGTGGCCCCCACCGGCTATTCTGGAATGACTCAGCCATTGAGGAAGGCTATAGCCCCTGGGTATATGGATCGCAGAGAACTTTATATTCAAAAATGCTCTCCTATAAGAACTGGATACAAAGGGGGACCTCCAATGGCTGCCTATCTAGTGAAGTGCCCCATGCTTGGGTCAGGCTGTATGAGTCGGCTCGTGTGGCCAGGGCTTGGCTATGTAGCCAGAGAAGGTACCCTGATTCTCTCTCCAGGGGAGAGAAAAAAGATGCCAAAGACCACGACGCAGGTTAACCGTAGCCTGGGAATCGCCGTTGGCCGCAATCGCCAAGTCCCGTGGGACCGACAGCATAGGCCTCGCCTGACAGAAGCTTCATTGGCCAGACCCAACCAGCAGCCAGAGGGGGTGAGCAGGGGATGCCCCCATAAGGGTCTGTCTCCCAAGGTACAGAGGATGGTGGAAGGGGTTGGAGACAGGGTGGGAGAGTGAGTGGGTAGACACAAGAAGGATCGAGAGAACCTATGTTTGCAGAGCACCCCTGTGTTCACACCACTGTGTACCCAGCGCTTTCTGTACCTTGTTGCCTCTTTCTGAGAGTCCCTGGACTGGAAACTGAGGCAGGGCAGGAGCAGGGCGGGACCAGGATGGGGGCAGAGGGGTGGGAAAGCACAGAGGTTCAAAAGGGGTTGGCAAGGACTGAGAGTGGGGTGGCTCCTATCCGGGATGCCCAGGGGGGTCAGGATCCCTGCAGCCATGCGCCCTCCCGCCCCTCTGATAAAGCACCCAATCCTAGGACTCAGGACCGGGTACACCCCCCAACTCCATCCCTGGCTCCTTCCCTCTCCTGGCCAGTCCCCACCTCACTGCCTTAAAGAAGTTTCTGGCTGACACCTCCTAATTCCTCAATGATCCACTTCCGGTGGATTAGAACCAGGAGAGCTCTTTAATTAACATGCATGTCCAAGCTTACTCAGGACTCTTTAAGACTCCACCGCTGACTTGTACAGAATTCAGTTACTCACTGAATTCTGGCCAGGACATGGGACGGGGTTCAGCGTCAGGGGCGACAAATGCCCAGCCAGAGAGCCCTAGCCTGAGGAAAGAGATTCAACTTGACCCCAGGGGAGCCCGGGCTGAGCAAGAGGTCACAACCCTTGTCCCCAAGAGCCCCAGACTGAAGGGGAAGATACAGCCTCTATCTCTGAGCTTCTCCAAGTGTGAGAGGAAAGATACGCCGCTGACCCCCAAGGAGCTGTCTGAAGGGGAAGACCCAACTCATGGCCCTGAAGAGCCCTTGTCTGAGGAGGTACAGCCTCTCTCTTTGGCTGTCCCCATTCTGAGGGGGACCAGACAGCAGTGAGAGCAGGGCAGCCCCGTCGCTGGCCACCCCAGTCAGAATGGGGAGACGTGGCCAAGGTCGTGGGGTGTCTAGTCTGAAGGAGGGTACACGATCACTTCCCAGAAGAGCTTCCAACCCAAAAGGTGAGACAGGACCAAGGCCAGTGTCTCCACAGGAGAGACCCAGAGACCCAGAAAGAGCAGCTACAGGAGGGACCAGGGAACCACATTTGCTCTGAAGTTGACGGGGAAAGGACAAGCGCAGGAGAGGAGAGGACAGACAGCCCCAGGCACCCCCTCTCCAGGCCTGGCTGCCCACTGTAGCCCACACTGGGAGCCATAAGGAAAGGGACCAGGACTGTCGATCCCTGCAGTCCCAGCACCGCCCTGCCCAGCCTAGGGCCTGCACCTGCTGGGGGAAGACTCACTGAGGACATTGAGGAGCCACAGGAGGGCCCAGGGGACTGAAATCTGACGGATGAGGTAGGCATGGCCAGGATAATGATGACAGTGAATTTCCTGAGCACCTCCTTGACATCGAGCATTTTCCACCGTGTTCTTAGTCATCCTCCCCACACTGCAATTGTGTAAACTGAGATCCAGAGAGGTGAAGTAACTTGTCTGACGCTACCCAGCAATAAGGGTCAAACCTCGCTGAAATTCGAGTGGTCTTAATCATTACCCCTTACTACACGGCGCCCGGGCCTGGTTCGTCCTGGTGGTCCATGGCATGGTCGGCTCACACCTGCTGCTGTCATTGCTGTGAATTCAAACTCTTTCCACAAAACTGCACTATGGAAATTCAGAAGGGTAGACCATGGATCACCCAATGAGGGAAACCCCCTCTGAAGCCTGGTACAGGGGAGACCCCAGGAAGAAGCTGGGTCATTATGCCAAGGAGGTCCAACACAATGGAAGCAACATGAAGGCAGGAACTTGGTGCCAATCCCTGGCATAACCCCACAGCACATTACTGAACTGACGTGATAACACCGATAGCAGAGGGGGGAAGCCAAGGGGGCGGGCTCCGCAAGCCGCCAGACCCGGACTCCAGGCACTATACCGCTTCCTACAAGCTGTGTGCCCTCAAGCCCTCACCTCTCTGAGGCTGTTTGCTTGCTTGTAAATTGGAGGTGGTAATACTACCATTCTAGAAGGTTACCTGGGGTTCAGAGTGGGGGATGTCACGTATGTAAAGAGTTCATAACCATGGCTGGCAAGTGGACAACACTCTCACTGTGATAGCCCCTTTGTGGTCATGCTCATTGGTTAACATTTTGGGAAGAATAAAGAAGCCACCAGGAGCCAACGATGATTCGCTGTGAAAAGTTATGTCTTTCTAACCTCCACACGGAGTAGCACTTCTGAGATGATGAGCTAAAGGGCACTGAAGGTATTTCACACACACACGTGGTGCTTGCCTGAGGGGGCCGCATGTATTCCTGTAAAATGCAGGCTAGGAAAAACACTGTCATGTGTCAACTGAGGTCGTTCCGAGGGTTCACTAAGCACACGGGAAGCCATGTCACTGGAGAGGGTTATAACAAACACAGCTGAAGATAACAGGGTGTTATAGAGCTGGAAGGGCCAACAGAAGAATGTCAAGTGACCCCTAAACGCCAAAACAGTGCACTGCATAACAAGAGAAGGTAAAAGATCTTTTCTTTGAAAGCTGACAGGAAAAGAATTCCACTGTGTGCTGTGTGGCAGTAAATAAAATGGTGGGTGGGAAGAAAAGAGTATGCGTTGTGTATGTATCCTTATACATCTTTTTTTAAAGATTTTATTTATTTATTTTTAGAGAGAGAGGAAGGGAGGGAGAACGAGAGGGAGAAAAACACCAATGTGTGGATGTCTCTTGCGCACCCCCTACTGGGGACCTGGTCAGTAACCCAGGCATATGCCCTGCCTGGGAATCAAACTGGCAACCCTTTGGTTCACAGGCTGGCAGTCAATCCACTGAGCCACACCAGCCAGGGATCCTTATACAGCTTAAAATACCCTTTAAAATCCTTTAAAAGAGCCTTAAAATATCTTAAAAGATCTTAAAATATTAAAATATCTCTGGAAATAGACATAAGAAATTAATATTTTTTTTTCTTAGTCTGTGGGGAGGAAAAGTAAGTCTAGAGGACAGAGGTGTAGGAGGGAAATTTTTCCCTGAATAATACCCTTTTATAATTTTTAATTTTAAACTCTGTGAATGTATTGCCTATTCAAAAATTAAATTAAAGTGTGTTAACACTGGTTATCTCTGGTTGCTGGGGTGATGGGTGGTTTTACTTTCTTCTTCCCATTTTCCTGTACTGCCTGAGTTTTTTAGTGGCCATGTATTACATTTTTAAATCAAGAAAAATAATAGAGCCATTAACATTTTCTTTAAAAGTCTGCCTCACTTGGATAGGCTGAGGACCTAGCTGAGCCATAATTCATGTGACAAAAGAAATATTGGAGGCTTGTAGTTCAAGGGAAACTATTTAGAAATGGGAGCAGCCTTGCTGTGGGGCCACAGAGGGCGAGCGGAGGACGCGTGGGCAGAATGACATGATGATGCTCAAGGCAGCAGCCAGAAAGAACTTCCTATCAAGGTTGCTCTAAGAGGAAATGAGCTCCCCATCACTGGAGGTATGCAAACAAACCCTGAAATGTTTGTCAGGGGGTTACAGAGAAAATTCCTGCTCGGCAAAGGAGTTGGGTAGTCTAGGAGCTACAAGTTCAAGGTCATCTTCTTGGGGACAGATGTAGGTACAGTCTTCTAAGCTGATCAGCTCTAAGCAAGAAGCCCATGTCAGAAGTTTGGGCCTTGCCCGCGGCCCCGGCTGCCTGGACCTACCATTCATTACAGATGCAGCACCACTTATAATGTAACGAATGTAAAACTCAATAATAGGTAATAATAAATGATCATAAAAACCTCTGATGTTTATTGGGCATTTACTGTGTGCCAGGCACCACCTTAAGCACTTCCATGGGTTCACTGACGAATCTTCAGAACAGCTCTCTGAGGTGAGCGCAGTTGTTACCCCCATTTCACAGGGGAGGAAAGCGAAGCAGGGCTAGGTCAAGGTGTTGTCTACAGAGAGCCCCATGTTATGGCCTGAACTGCGTCCCCCAAAATTTATATGTTGAAGTCCTAACCCCCAGAACTTAAGAATGTGACTATATTTGGAGACAGGGTCTTTAAAGAGGTACAAAGAGTAAAATGAGGTCACGCGGATGGGCCCCAATCCAATACGACTGGTGTCCTAATGAGAAGAGATTAGCACACTGACGCACAGAGGGGAGACCACATGAGGACACCGCGCGAAGGCGGCCTCCTACAAGCCAAGGAGAGGGGCTTGAAGGAACCAACCGGGCTGACACCTTGATCTCAGGCGTGCAGCCTCCAGAACTGTGAGAAAATAAATCTGTGTTGAAGCCCAGCAGCTCTAGTGAATGAATTATGCTGGTCAGTTATAAAGGGACTTCGGGGAAAATACGTGTCGCTTAACCTCTCTGTCAGTTGGGGGTGCTAGTGAGCAGCCGTGAGTTTGTGGATGGAAAAGGGCCAATGCCAGCACGTGTGTGTGAGTGTGTGCATTCACCTTTGTGAGGTATGTAGGTGTCGACCTCCTCGGTGCCCTCAACCAAACTTCGATATTCCTGAATTAGAGACTGTGTCACCAGACAAGAGGGAAACAGGCCTGCTCACCTTTCATCCAGATGCTTGTGTACAGGTGGCCACAGCTAGGCCTCAGTCTGGAAGCCTCTGGGACTAACAGAGGTGTGTATTCTGGCCAGTTCAGTTGGGGAGAGAAAGAACAAAAGGAAGCCATTATGGAGATGTGTGATCATTTAGAAGCACTCCTCTCCTGGAAGAGAAGAAGGGAGGGAGACGAGCTGGAAAGGGTCTGCCCACACCTAGGTCGCTGCTAATTTCATTTAATATCAGGCCGTTGTATGGTGGATAATTATATACCCCACAGAGGGAGTGAAAGGTGGAAGGTGTGTGCAGGGAGGCGCAGTGCAGAGGGAGCAAAGGTTTGGTTCTTTTGCTTAACGGGGTGACCTCAGGTAAGTTAGTTAGCCCTCTGCGCCTTGGTTTCCTTGTCTATGAGATAAGAATGGCATTTACTTTGCAGGGTGTTTGTGGGTATGAAAGGAGATGTTGCATACAGGGTGCTAAGCCTTTTGTCGAGCAAAATATTAGTTATTATTTCTTTATATTCGGGTATCTTCATGTGTGTGTATGATAGATACCCACATACATGTATGTATGTGTGTGTGTTGTGATGAACATTTGTGTATGTGTGTATATGTGATAGACACCTGTATGTATGTGGTGGACCCTGTATGCATGTGTTGTGATGGACACCTGTGCATGGGTGTACATATGCAAAGGACACCCATACATGTGTGTGCATGATGGACACCTGTGCATGTGGGGGGGGGTGGCGGACACCTGTGTGTGGGACAGAGGTGGATTTAACAGCGGGCTCACTGGGCGCACGCCCTGGGCCCCGACTTCTGAAGGCATGTACTTTTCTTTTCCCTGTCTCTTTCTTTTAAGGGGTCCAATATTTTCTTCTGAGCCTGGGGCCTCAACCAACCTTACTCCACCTCTGGTGAGGGGTGTGTGTGTGTGACAACTGTGCCTGCTGAGATCTGTGTATGCGAGAGCAAGAATAAAAGAAGAAAACATGTGGCTTGGACTCGGGTTCTGTGAGTTTGGTTTCTACTTCCGCCCTGTACTTATTACGATGATATTGAGCGGGCTGTGTGACCCATTTCCTCATCTGTAAATTTGTGCTACAAATGATAACAAATGATAAAGACATAGCAATATTTAATGAGGTAGTAAATGCGGTCTTGACTACCCCACAGGGTTGGCGTTAAGGGTGGTGCAGAATCGCGTCACCAACCAAAATGTCCCGGGCCCTCGGGAGCGGAGGGTGCTGCAGACGTACGTACGGGGCTGTGTGTGCACAGCACAGTGTTTTTTTCCCAGAATCTGTTTCCGGGCTGGGCTGAATGAACACGCACCTGTGTTCAAACAGGTCTACCCAGCGGGGCGTACACACAAACTCACCCAAGTGGCCACACCTGTGGTTTCACGCGTGCACTCACACCTGCACCCCCGAGTCAGTGCATGCTCGGGGTGGCGGGTATGCACTGCCCGGGGGCAGGCTATGGTCGGCTTAGGGGCGGAGATGGGCTCTGTGCCAGGCCCCAGGCCACCTAGGACTTGCTGTGGGAGAGGCAGGACAGGCGGCACGAGCTTTCACCTGTGTGTGCAGCCTCGACACACAGCCTGGAATCCCTTGTGCACAGAGAGAGAGATGAAGGAACCTTCCCAGAAAGGGAAATGGGTACCCCAAATATGTCCCCAACAGAGGACGAGAGGACCCAGCTTGAGGGAAAAGGAAGAGCCGCCCTGTCATGCCCCCTTCCTCCCCTGGCCCTGTCTCCTTCAGCATCTCTCTTTCTCTCCCTCTCAAACACCCACAGCCTCTGCCTCTAATGACAGATGGTCGCCCCCCACAAAAATAGGTGAAACAAGGAAACCCAAGCGTCCCCCACCCAGCTTCCAGGCCCACAGATGACCCTGATCCTCACTGCCAACCAAGAGACAGATGGCTGCACCAGAGGTGGGGTTCGGCCCCTGTGGTACCCCCACAGTCTGTCTCATTTGTCGATGCCACGCCCTCGGGGCATGCCCATGGCAGCCTGTGCTGTCAGATGGGGTGAGTTTTAACAAGACTCCCCCTTGGGCTAATGCATTAGAGCCAGTGCTGGCTGAGGAAGCACACGGCCTAGTGAGCAAAAGGCCCCCGTGTGATATTAAAGAGGCATCTCCTCCAGCCCTGCGGCCACAGCCTCAGGCAGCACCTTGGCTTTGTGGAAGCTGTTACTCTCACCACTCTGTCCCTGAGGGATGACGTGGAAGGGAAGCCTCACTAGGTCACAGCTAGTGAATTACCAAGTGTGGGATTTGAACCCAGGGCTCCAAAGCCAAGGTTCATGAAGACTTGGCTCTTCAGCTTTCAAAAGGGCGCGTGTGCCCAGGCACATACCACCAGACATGCATTCACACCTTGCAAGCTGCAGGGTGCCGGGGGCGTGCCTAAGGACACTGACACTCTCTTGAGGGGTCTCCCAGTCTCAGAGAAAACATCCTTACCTTCCAGAGAGATGTCCTTGTCTTCAGGGAGCCCCATCTGAGAGCGTGACACAGGGGACCAGACGTAGCCCTATTCTGGAGTTCTCCATTCTGAGAAGAGTGACAAGACAAACATGAAGGGAAGGAGCCCTGACAGGGCAACCCTGCCCTTCACCCCTCCGAGAGGCCAGGGACCGGGAGCTCCCGATTCTCCCCACCTGTGGGTCAGATGAGCGGCGTCAGCCCCAGGGCCTCACAGAGGGAGAGCCAGGCAGGCAGGCGGGGAGGCAGGAGTGGGGAACAGGCTGTCACTCAGCCGCCACAGCTCCCCGGGGAACGTTTTACAACTTCACCTATTCTGCATCGCCTGCTTGACGGAGCATCCAAAGCAATTCCAGGACTATATTTCATTGTCACATTTATTTGCAAGGGGTGTCAGTCAGGCCTCGGAAGTCGGCTGCCCCGCCGCTCCCTGCTCTTTGTTACACACTCACGCCAGGGCTGAGAGCCACACTCGGGTGGACCCCGAGGCACACGGAGGACGCTCAGAAACACACAACCACTCACGTGGCACGGACACACAAACTGTGGGTCCATGAAGCAGAGCCACCATATTGCGGTCCCATTCGTCGTACTGTTACTCCCGTGTATAGTCATGATGTGCACACGGCAAGGCACAGAGTGTCGCCTGTGCACACAGGTGCACACACATGGAAGCACACCCTCGGTCACACACGTGTGGGGGAAAAGAAGGGCGGGGAGGTCTCTGAAGCCCCCCTCTCCTTATTCTATGAGTTTCTCAGGCTGAAAAGACCTGCTATACCACCCACCCACACAAGCACACGCACAAACACACAGCAGGAATCTCTTCAGCCAGAAGAGTTGAAACCCAACCATTAGCAGTAATTAGCATGCTTTTTGGGAAAGGGTTTAATTAGCTCTCTTGTTAGGTGTTGGGGAAGAGTCTCCAGTGAGGAGTTCACAGGTTGGGACCCCCAGGCATATACTGACACCTATTCGACACATTCAGATGCCTGCACATGTGTGCGCAGACATGCGTGGAAGCATCCCCACAAACACGTGACCCCAAACTTTAGAAGGAAGATAGATAGATGGAGATAGACAGATAGATAGTGAATGGATGCAAAGATAGCTAATGGATGGATAAACAACAGGTGGATGATGGATGGACAGATGGGTGAATGGACAGATGAACAGAAAGCTGAATAGATAATAAATGGGTGGGTGGATGTGTAGATAACAAACAGATACACAAAAAATGAACAGATAGTGGAGAGAGATGCAGTAGGTAGGTGAGTGGTAGACAGATGGACGGATGAACAAATATAGTCGCATACAGGTGCGCACACACGGGACACACACAGCTGTGCGCTGGGCATGGCCCACACAGGGACTTATGTCACCGTCACTTACATACTCACCGATGGGCGTATTCTCTCTTCCTCTCCCAACCATCTCCCTTTTCTCTTTCCAAGAACGGAGGATTTAGAGCTTAGTGGTTGAGAGGCGAGCTCTGGAGTCCCCCTCCATAGATCTGAACGCTTCTGCCGGTTTCCAGCTTTGCGAACTTGGACAAGTCCCGTAAGCTCCCCGTGCCTACATTTCCTCATCTATGAGATGGAGACAGTGATACCTAACAAACAGGGCTGGTCTGAGAAATGAAGAAGCTGCATCCTTAGAATACATGAAAAGTGCTCGGAAGGCTGCCTGGCTCACAGTAAAGGCTCAATGCCCCCAATCGTTATTGCTGGGGTGGGTATTTCTCCTACAGGGAACAATCTGGAGTCTCGGCAATACCCAGGACGGGCCCATGTCCCAACAGAAGGAAGTTGAGGGCCTATGGCTCCTCCTTTGCTCCAGCCCCTTAACAGACACACCCTGGAGAGACCAGGTCCTAGGCAGAGGCCCAAGGGCATGAGGGAGACCCCCTGGGGATCCCTTGGGGCAGGGACGCCATGTGTGCAAAGAGGGGCTAAGCCAGGCCTCAAACAATCAGCCAGGAAGAACCAACCTCCAGGGACCCCCAAGCTCTAGTCCCAAACAATGATATATATTTTCAATTTTCTCAAAAATTATATTTTTTTTTCTCCAGACATTCACCTTGTGCTTTTTGACCAGGATAAACTGAAAAATAATAGAATCCAGATGGGAAAGAGATAGTCGTCCGTTCTTCATAGATTGCGGTGTTGGCACAAGCCCCCCAAACTCATGTCAGGGTGAAGGGGGCAGTACTGGGAGCAAGTGGCCCGGCCTGAGCAGGATGGGGGACTCACAGCCCCTGCTGGCCTCCTCACACCCTGGTGGCAGGGAAAGAGCTGGAGTTTGGGGCTGGGACACTAGGGTCTTGTTTCACTGCATGACCTTGACTGACTCTCCTCTGTTGCAGACTCACTTTCCTCACCTACAAAACGGGGGTAATAATTCCTCGGGTGTCTGCCCAAAGAAAGGCTGCGAGATTTAAATGAGCTGCTCATGGGAGGGCTTTGTGAGATGCGACCCCCGCCCACACAGGCAGCATCCGTACCCTGAAAGGCCCTGGTTTCCTGCACCCACACTCCCAGGCTCTGGGCTTCAGGGGTGGGTCAAACAAGTGGGCCTCCTTGTGTCTTCTGCACTTACCCTGTCAAGCCTCCCTGACTCTGGCACATCCTATCCCCAGACCCACAAACTCTATTGGATGGCTTTCCATAGCTTTAGCACCCTGTCTCTCTAGCTTAGAAAGACTGCCAAGATGTTCCCTTTTGTTTAGAAAGATCATCAAAGAAGGCAATTCGCCTGTGTTAGCACCCACGCCTTTGGGAAGTCCTTCCCAGCAACTAACTCAAATCTACTAAGCAGTGAACTTGCTTAATCTTATTGTGGTCCCAATAGGATCAAAGCCTGGTTGACCAAGGTCTATCATTTTCTGCCAAAAAAAAAATTTTTTTTTCCAATGCTCCTTTCATGGAGACAAGCCTGACTAATGAATAAAAAAAGACATCGAAGTTTGGAGTTCAAGTACCAGCTCTGCCACTTACGGCTGTGTAACCTTGCACAAGTTACCTAACTTCTCTGAGCTCCAATCTCCATAGAGCTCAGAATGATACCTTGCCTGCCTCCAAGGCTGCTGGAAGGTCTGGATAAACTGAGATGATCCCTGCAGACTTGAAAGGTACTGGCTCCCTGGCTCAGGGAGCTGGCCTGCCTCTTGTACCCCCCACCCCGGCTCCAGCCTCCCTGCCAAGGGTGAAACTTTATCTCCCCAGAGCAGAAGGCAAGTGATTCGAAGGAGAGAGGAGCTGCTCACTCTCTGCCTAGAGTAATTGGTGGTAATCCCACAGCCAAGCCTATCGCCTCACTCCCAGCTGTGGCAACGCTGTGGCCTCATCATCCGTCATTAACCGGGCTCATCTCTCGGCTCAATTGTAGAACATGATTTTAATAACCCTGGCAGGAGGGGATCATTTTTCTTTTGTCACTTAACTCCGAGCCTGTTGGAGAGAGGCAGAGACAGGAAAAGAGAGAAAGACAAGCTGACAGAGTGGCAGAGACAGAGTGAGAGGGAGAACGAGGGACAGAGTCGGAAAGGAGAGGCATCTAGTAACTGAAAGGGGAAATACAGTCGGGAAGAGGGAGAGGGAGGAGCAGAATGGAACGGAGCCCTTTCTGCCCTGTGGTCGCCACTGCTGCTCCCCCATGCTGACCCCCGCCCCCTGCACTGGTCCGGATAAAACCCCCCACAACCAGGCAAGCCCAGGCTGTTCCCTGGGCTGTCCCTCCTGGCTCAGCTTTGGGCCTTGTGTCAAAGTGCCCCGGGACTGGAGTGGAGGAGGAAGAAAGGAGGGTCCCAGACATGGGGCCCTTTGCCTAAGAGCAGCTGTTCTTCCAGAACACAGCTACAGCCCAGCACAGAGGGTAAGAACACATGTAGGAGTCAGATGCCAGGTCGCAGGCCCGACTCTGCCACGTGCTAGCTGAGTGGTCCTGCTGGCCTTCCTGGCCTTGGTGTGCTCACCTGTACAGCACACACCTGCTTCACATAGTTGTGTGAATACATGAGCCGATGTGTGTGCCGCATGCAATGCAGTGCGTGGCAGATGGGAAGAGGCGGGAAATGAAACACCCAGGCCTCAGAAAATAGCTAGGGCAACCGAGAGGCCTGCTAGGATGGCAAGGAGCTGGGGCAAGAGGCATGCCATGAACGTGTGTTCAGACTTCCCAAGGCCTGGCTCTGCCAGCCCTAGGAGACATCCCATCCCCCCAGAAACCACCAGCATTGCAAAATAAAAACCCACAAAAGGGCCTTGACAGAGTTCATGGGACCCTCCAGGGTGGCAGCCCCCCAGCAAGGGCAGAGCCAAATTGCACAGCCATACCTGCGGTGGGCAAAGCTGGGGACATAGCGCCACCTGCTGGCAATTGTGGGAAACATACAGGAAATCTGCAGGAGCGGGGAGGGGCAAAGGGTGGGGGTGCTTCTCAGCCCCCAGGAGGACCAGCTTTGGGGGCCTGGCCCAGCAGAGCACTAGACTGGGTCCCTGGGTCCTTCTTCCTGCCTCAGAACCCATCCATACCTCCTTGGAAGACCCAGGGGAAGGTGGTAACCAGGCTGATGGGCAGGTCACAGCTCTCCAAGATGAAGGTTACAGCAATGGCAGCTCCATCTTCTAAATGGCATGTTTCCTTCCAAGCCCCAGGGTCTGCTCCTCCCCCCAAAAAGAAAATCTTCAACTTAAGTCTGCAAGACTTTTCTGTGAACTAATGGGTCTCAGAGAAGAGGAAATCCATTTCCTCACCTGGGGGAGCCACAACCTGGTTGGGATGAGAGGGCTGAGAGCAGGCTCTGCAGGGCAGTGGGGTGGGAGCTGAGAGGTGTGCCAGCCAGAGGTGCACACACAAAGGTTTGCAGGTGAAAAAGAGTTAGGGGAGGACAGCTGCCGCTGGGGGTTCTGGGAGTAAGAAGAACCCCATCATGGCTGTCATTAACTGAGTGAGACTCAGCTCTTCCAAGGGTCAGGCCCACGAATGAGGTTATTCCCAGCTCTGTCCAGTGACAGTAAATCTTGACCCCTGTCTGGGCCTCTCGTGTTTCTGCATCTGTGAAATGGGCCTTGGAAGAGGGACCTAGGTCTGTGTCCTGGGCCCAGGCTTGCAACCAACAGTGCCACCTCTGATTTCTGCTTTCTCATGTCCAGGAGGAAGCCCTTCTCCTCTGAGACCTGCTAGTGATTCCTCTTTCCCAGGAATGGCAGCAAGCCCGGCGGTGAGCTCAGAACCTGAGCAGGAGGAGGGGGTACTGATAGGTCAGAGTTAGAGCAGGGGCAGGAGGAATTGGCCAGCATGTCCTCAGGCCAGGAAGCAAAACGCAGTGGGCTCTGGGCTCTGGGCTCTGTGACCAAGGAGCACAGGTCAGGGTGTCCGCGACACTGGAGAGTTTTCAGGATCAGCCTGAAAGACAAGCTTGTGGCCAGCTGAGGCCTTTGTCCTGAGGCTCAGACTTGAGTGGGAGGCCTTGCCCTTATCAGAGCACCAGGAACACCTGTAGCGGGGCTCCCCTGAGCACCCCCCCACCCGCCCTCTGACTGCAGGGTCCCGGCAGCCTGGACAAGGGCAGGAGGCGGTCCCCGCAGCCCCCGCAGACCCAGCTCATTTCCTGTCTCTCCTGGAAGCCTCCTCTGAGCCAGAGCACGGATCATAATGTGGGGGCTTGTCCTCGGAAAGCCCCCATAATATGTGGCCCCCCACACTACACTAGGGGTAATTGTTATTTCCTCCTCCCATTGAAGAGAAAACGTGTCTTGTGTCTTGTGCCCCTGGTCGTATCTAATCAGTGTCCAAGTCCTCCTGATTGTCCCTCTTTGAAATACCCGAAGTCCACACTTTTCTTTTACCAACAACCCCCCAGCCTGGGCCACCTATAATAGACTTTGCTTGGTGTCCCCTGCTTTGTCCCCGTGCTTACGGCGAGCGATAACTTCTGACCCATGTGCCCCTCTCCAACCTCAGAGGACAGCTCTGGGAGCCCCTGTACCCCCTGGAGGCAGGCCAACCTAGAGGACACAGGAGTAGCAAGGTGATCACCCCCTTATGTGGGAGCAGAGCACCCAGCGAGGAACCCCAGACATGATGCTGGGGTCAGTTCTAAGGTCTCAGGCATTGGCAGGGTGCCCCAGCGGCCCCAGAGCTGTGCACAACTACCACGCCACTGTCGGGGGTCAGGCAGCACCCCAGCCCCAGGACCCAGCCCCAACCCACTCTCCCACCAGCTTCCCCTCCAGTTTCTCCGTGTCAGTCCCACACCCATTTGCCCTCACAGCCTTCCTTGCTCCTTGTGCCCAGGGGCTGGCCCCTATAGGCTGTGTGTCCCAGACCCCTGGGACAGTAAGGGGCATTGTCAGGAGACTGGAGGGTGGGTGGAAGGTGCATTTCTAAACCTGTTTTGAAATGTTTGAATGCCCAGAAGTTACTGGGCTCAGAACTGACCCCCGTCTCAGGCTGCCCATCACGTGAGTGGGCCCATCTCAGTTCCGTGTTTTGAGACCTCGCCCACCTGCCGTTCTAGTCCTCACCTGAGTAGAATCCACACTCCCCCCATTTGTCACATCCCTGCTTCTTAGCTATATGGTCTCCCTAGACGACACTCCCTGTGGTCCTCCCTGGGCACCCATAACCCTAAGAGCATCAGTAGCCACTTGGCGGGGTGATTCTGGGGGAGATTCCCCTAGATCCCAGACTTGGGCTACTAGCGCACCTGAACCAGGTGAGAGGTTGGATGCCTCTGTTACCTGGACCCACGCAAACTACCGTGAACATGCAGATCTTGCTGCAACCCCTTTGCCTGCCTGTTAGCATCCCCAACAGAGACCGGGCCACAACTCTCCCACCCCTCCCCCCGCAGCTCCTGCATGCTGACAGACTAGGGCAGCGGGCAGGGCCGGCGCTCTTCACTCTTCATGTCGTGTTGATGGCAGGGAATCGACTGGATAGGATCAGGGCGGGGAAAGGTAGAGGTGGTTCAAAGCTTGAACTAGAGCCAGGGGAGCTCTACGGCTTGTGGCACGGGGCTCCATGTGAGGTGTGTCAGGCCATTGGCCCACCCAGGAATCTGTTTCGTGGGAAGCCTTGAAAAGTGAACTACAAGCCCTCCCTGGCAACGCAGTGCCGTTAAAGGGGGAGACTCTCCTTTCTGGCTGATAGTTTTGTCAGATTCATTCAGAGTCGGTCGGTGGGCAGACCCAGCCCCAAGACCCACCCTCAGGCGCATTCCTCCTACTTTCCCTTCTAATACCGAGACACGTTGGGGGGGAGTCAAAACTACTTTCTTTTTTCCCCTTTAAATTTCAGTCTGCTGCTTATCGTTGAACTTTGTTTATGGTATCCTTTGTCTTACCGGAGATCCTTATTTTTACCAGATCAAACCTGACAGTGTTTTTCTTTATAGTTTCTGAGCTGTGTGCCTTACTTAGAAAGGCTTTTGCTGTCCCAAGGAGATGTTTCAAGGCTTGTCGCTCCAGATCCAAAGGAAGCACTTGAACACTGTTTGGGGCAGACAGGTGACTAGTACGAGATATGTATGTACAGCGGGGGGCTGCTCCGGGGACCTGATGGGAGGCCTCAAGGGCCCACAGCAATGATGCTGTAGTGATTGTAGCAAAATGAATATGCACTTCTTTTCAAAAAGAATTTTCTTGTGGAAAACTCCAAACAGAAGGGTAGCAGAGGGCCCTCATGCCTGCTCCCACGTTTCTCTGGCAGTTGCTGGAGCTGAAGACACCCTCTGGTTACAACCACACCCTTCCCCACACTTGCCCCACAGCCACCTTCACGCCCTTTCTGCGGCACAGCCATTCATACTGGCCTTCCTGTTCAGATCCACTCTGACACCCAGCTCTTTTTCGTCTCCCCTTGAGTCTGGCCCTGGAGTGCCCAATCTCTCCCCATCAAGGGCCTCTCTGATTGCTTTGTTCCCCACAGGTCGGTCGCCTGTTGGAAAAGTCTGCCTCCGGGGCACCAGGACTGGGCGCAGAGGGACTCCTGTCCTTGTGCTGGATTCCTGCAAAGCACCAGCACTGCTGTGCCGGTGCCGGTATTCCTGGACGCCATCTAGCCATCGGACCATGAAAAGCTTTGCAGCAAGGGAGGGCCATTGACGGTCTGGGGCACGCTTGTAAACACCTGCTGTCCCTGTGCTGCTGGGACATTGACAATACCATAGGGCTGGGCGCTGTCGAAACAGAGGCAGAAAGATGTGGGCCCAACCCTCTCTATCAGCCCTCAACTCTCCCTCCCCAGTGCCAGTAATCCTGCCAAATGAGCCAGTTCCTGGGCTCCCCATCCTTTAACGCAGCACCTGGCCAGGTTTGCAGGGCACTACTGTGGGCCACACACACAGGGGAGGGGACAGGCTGTACTGGGGCCACACCCCAAACTGCCCTTGAAACAAGTCAGCTGTTCCCGTGCCCTCTGGCCTGACATGGACCACTCCCCTCAGCTCTACACCCCCTGTCCTTTCTCGCCTCCACAGCCAGCTCCACAGTCACCTCCACCCGAAGTCTTCCTTGAGAAAGTGAGCTCTGCTCAGTGGCCTCCTCTCCCCCAAATACCCTGGACACCTGGGGATTTGCCTGTGGCACCTGACACTTGTTCTTCCCGTGACTGCATGTCTGGGCCACCCAATGAGGTCACCCAACGGTTGTCCCCAAGAGCAACGACTGCCTTCTACCTTCCCCCATATCTGCTTCCCCAAGTCCAGCCCCCCACCCTCACCTCCTCGTATCTCAGCCTCGCCACTGAATAAGCAGCCGATGCAGCCACAGGAGAACCAAGACCAAACCCAGGACAGGATGTGAGGCGTGACTCTGGGTACAGCCTCCATCAGTAGGAGCCCCCCAGAGAGAGAGGCCCAACAGGGCTGAGTCCTTTGTGGGCTGAAGGGGTCAGGACAGCTCACCCTGAGCGCCCACTCTCCCCTCCACCCGTCTAACAGAAGCTCTGCGCCTCTCCCTTTCCTCCCTTCTCCCCTCCGTCCTCCGCCCCAGAGATCAGCGCCCTGGCCTCAGGGCCCCTCCTCTTACGTTCCCAGGAACAGCCCTTGCCGAGGCCGCCCGCTCCTCACCAAAGGCCATCTCTCAGTCCTTATCCTCCCAGCCTCTCTTCTGAATTCTATGCACTTATTTTGCAACTGTAATAACTGAGCCCAACTAGTGCCCGGTCCCCTGGTACATTAGCTGAAGAACTGGGGCTCCACGGGACACTTGCCCAGCCACAGCCAAGGGCTTTATCCATTGGATGGGACAATGTGACCACCGTCCTGCTCCCCCAAACCCTCCTGTCCCTTGCTCTGCACACCACTGGGCTCCCCCTGCCTCCCTGTCTCTCTCTCTCTCAGAGATTTCATCCACTTCCTCCCTTTCAGCCCCCACCTCTGGGCAAAGCATCCCCAAAGCCCTCCTCCAGCCCTTTTCTCTCCCTGACCTTGGGTTCTTCCCAAGGTCAGCTCTTCCAGACCTTTGGATCGTTAGTAGTACCCAACCCCAGCTTGACCTCAGTCCTCCCCAGCGGCTAGGACACATCCAAAGGTACCCGAGGAGGACGGTACCGGAGGAGGAAGGGCAGGCAGGTGGCCGCCATGAGAGACGTGCCTGGGACAGAAAGCATCTGCGCTGCCAGGAGAGGGGTTATCGGGAGGGTCACATTTGGGGCCACCAGTCCCCAGGTCCACCCTCGGGACTCTCATCAGAGCTGAGAGGGGCTACAAGAGTTACCAATAGGGCGGCTTGCACCAGGATCTCTATAAATACAATACACACTGGGACAGAAACAGTTTAGCTTCAGTGCCCATGCAACAAAGTGTGTCCCAGACAGGAAGGAAGGACCAGGCTCCCCACTTCTCCAGGGAGCTCAGTACAACTTGGATGCCCCGAAGTCTGTAGGAACCCTGATGCCACTCTGGCTCTCGGGAGTGTCCAGAGGAAGAAACAATGGCAGGACAGACACGGGCGCCCCACAGAGGGCCCTGGCAGCCGTGATGTGGTGAGGTAGCCTCAGGCAGCCACGCAGTGGACATCAAGGGGGCAGGAGCCAGAGAACACAGTGGGTGTCACGAGGTAACCCAAGTTGGTTGGCTCTTTTATAAACACCATGCAAAACTCCTTGGAGGCTTCCAGAAATAACTGGATGAGACCTGAAGGCTTCTGGAAATCCCGGTGAACAGATGGGGATAGAAGCCCGCCAAGGACAGGTCGTGGCTGTCAACCTGACCTCATTGGTACTTCCCCAGGGTGCTGAGGCCTTGGTGCCCGGCCACTGCCAACATCACAACTCCCTTAAAGCCTCATCCTGCCTTCAAGGAGGCTCTGTCCCATTGCCCAGCCACCCAGACTCAAACGCTCAGTGCATCTTCAAAACAAAGCACGTGTACTGAACACTTACTCTGTGGCAGACCCTGTGTGAAGTAGTTTATAGGAATTATGCTCCTGAAACCTCATGGTGACCTTTTAAAGTAGACACAGTGAAGACCCCTATTTACGGCTGAGGAAGCTCAGTAAAGTTATAAAATTTGCACAAGAGCCCTGGGCAAGTGATAGGCAAAGCTAGGCTGTACATAGAGGCAGTCTGACCCCAAAGCCCCGGCTCTCCACAGGCATCCTACATGGCTCAATTGACGATTAATTCTTCCCTTGCTCCTCCTAAGTCCGCTTGTTGGTGTTGCTACTGCTGCTGCTATTGTAATAATTTTAAAACCCATGTGTGCTTCATCTTTTTCCCAAAAGGACAAGAGAAGGCTTTACAACAGGAAAGATTAATTTCTTCAACAGATTCATACTGCTCAAGAAAATAATAGCCACCCTGAGGGCTGCCGTAGTTGCTGTGATTGGTCCTGAAATTTGGCATTGAGCTTCCTGGCAGCCAGGGCAAAAACTGAAACACTAAGTTCCGACTCTCTTACTATCAGAAAGGAGGAAGTAGATCATTTCCTCCATGGGAACAAATATTTCCAGGAACTAATTTTGAAATAGACTTCTCATATGGGGCCTCATGTCAGACATGGTATGACATCATAAAAAAAGCAATCTTCTATATGATTTGATGGCAAGAGCAGATAAAGGACTGGCAGTATAAACAAAGGGGGCACCATGCAGTCTTGGACACAGTAGCCTCAGGGGGTCCCAACATGTGGATGGTCTGCAGGTCAGAGCTCAGAAAAGCTAGAATTTTCCCCACATGTCTCAGCTTTTACTGGGTTTTCTGACAGATCCCAAAGTACTGTAAAGTAGGGGTGGGGCTGGGTGGGGCAGAGCCTCAGGCTATGGAAACTCAGAGATGCCCCAAGAAGCGTAGTTCTGTTCTGAAAGTTGAGATCATGCACGCATTCATTCATCTTGTCTTTTTTGTGCCGGGTTTTGCCCTAGGTGGAATGGAAACCAATGAAATATATAACACAGGGCTCCTACCCTCAAGGAACTCAATCATTTAACAGAGCAAAGCAGCTTATCTTTTCTGAGCACCTACTGTGTGTTAAGCACTAGCTGGGGCTCTACATGTAGCCTCTCTTAATGTTTCTAACCAACCTGTACAGTAAGTACAGCACAGGACTAGAGGGAAACTGAGCCCCACGGTGGCACGCGCCCATCAGGGAGGCCAGAGGTCCATCGGCCTCTGTGTGCCCAATATACGCACCTGGTTAGAGAAGCTTTCATATCCAGAGCCCTGGTGGGAGCCCCCCATCAACAACGTCAAATGATGTCCTCGTATATCAGGAAAGCTCCTAATCAACAAATAATTTCAGACAAGAGAAATTACAAGATGGGAAAAGGGACCTCTGTTCAATTCAATAAATGTTTATGGGGCAATTTCTCCATGTCGGGACCTGTGCCAGGGAAGGTGGATCCCCAAACAGTGAGACGCCATTCCTGACCTCAAGAAGGCCCCCACTCTATGGAAAAGAAAATTCGCAAATGGTAACTTTCAACATGATTTGATGGCTGCTAAGAGTGAGGTAAACCTAGGGGGCTTTGGAAAGACAGGGGAATCTTCCCTGGAGGACAGAGGAGTTCTCCAACCTGAAGAAGGATCAGGGAAGACTTCCTGGAGGAGGTGGCACAAAAGATGAGTCTAATAAGATGAATAAGATGTATCCAGGTGAGCCCTGACCAGTGTGGCCCAGTTGGTTGGTCATTGTCCCACAAAACAAAATGTCACCAGTTTGATTCCCAATCAGGGCACATGCTTGGATTGTAGGCTCATTCCCCATTTGAAGTGCATACGAGAGGCAACTGATGGATGTTTCTGTCCCACATCAGTATTTCTCTCCCTCTCTTTCTCCCTCCCTTTCCCTCTCTCTATAAATAAATAAAATATTTTTTTTAAAAAGAATTATCCCTGCCCTGGCTGGTGTGGCTCAGTGGATTGAACACTAGCCTGTGAACCAAAGGGTCACCGGTTCGATTCCCAGTCCGGGGCACAAACCTGGGTTGCAGACCAGGTCCCCAGTAGAGGGGCGTGCAAGAGGCAACCACACATTGATGTTTCTTTCCCCCCCTTCTCCCTCCCTTCCCCTCTCTAAAACTAAATAAATAAATAAATAAATCTTTAAAAATGTTTTTAAAAGATAAAAAGATCTATCCAAGTGAGGAAAATAGGGTTGGAGGAGACAGCTGAAAAGGAATTTCAAGCAGTAGAAAGAGCTTGGGCAAAGGCAAAGAAATAAACAAACAATTTGGAGTGAGACTCTTCAGAGAGCAAGTAGGAGTCACGGAGAAGCTGGAAATTGCTGCAGCTCACGGCCCAAGGCTAGGGGCATTGGGGAGGGAACTAGAAAAAGTAGCAAGAGCCACGCCCTGAGGAGCATGAACTTTACCAGGAGAGCAACGGGAACTGCTGGAAGGTTTCAGCTACAGCAGTGACTTGATCATATTTATGTTTTGGGAACATCTCTCTAGCATCAGTATGGAGGATGGTTTAGTAGCCTGGAGACAGGAGGAACACACAAGTCACAAGAGAGAGCATGGGGAGTTGCAGGGAAAGGGGGAACTCTCTTTTAGCAACATTGTGGATATGGGGCCCTCACACTACAAATCAACCAGATCCTTGAAAGAAATTACCTTTCAAAGCATTGATAGGCACAAATAAATTAATGGACCGTTCCAAGCCCACCAGCACCATCACCAGAGAGGGAGGAAAAAACTGAGAGTTGACAAGTGAATGAGAAGGGAGCTGTGAGAAAATAAGGGAGGATTCTCCGAGAGCAAATTCTGCCAGAAGGCCAAGGATGGGTTAGAAGCAAGGTAAGGGCTGTCGCCTTACCGTTAACGTGGGCCCCTCAACAGAAGCTAAAGTGATCCCAGGTTATTGGTGTCCCCTGACCCCTGATGAAAGCAAATAAATCCTCTCTGGAGAATAGAATCCCCGAATTAGGCACTCAGGATTCCCAAAGAATACACACATAAACCCATTTTTATAATCAAATATATAGAGAGGTAAAAGTGAGTAGAAACAACAAACAATAGATTTAAACTAATTGAAATTTTTTTAAGATAAAATTATAAGAGTGATCAAGTAACACAAAACAATTAAAAAAAGAAGAGCTGATCTGGAATAAAATAGAACAAAAAAGAACTTTTAGAAATGAAAACGATAACTGTTGAACTAAAACTCAATGAATGGGTTAACTGGCATATTAGACACAATCGAAGAGACGAAGAGTGAGTTAGAAGAAATAACACAGGTTGCAGCACAGAAATAAGCAAATGGAAAATCTGAGAGAGGAGTGAAAAGCTATTGTGGACAGAATGAAAGTCTCAGAAAGAGAATAGAAAGGGAATAGGAGAGAGGCAATATTTGAAGACATAATGGCTGAGAATTTTCCAAAACTGATGAAAGGCATGACTCTGCAAATACCGGTAGCATATATATACGACAAGATAAATAAAAGGAAATCCACATCTAGCTACAGTCTGATAAAACTGAATGAACATGAAGGACAAAGATCTTAAAAGCAGTTGCACAGGAAAGACAAAGAAAAGATAATTGGAGATCAAGATATCTCTCAAAAGCACCCATGAAAGCCAGAACACAGAGAATACCTTCAAAGCCCTGAGGGAGAATAATTGTCAACCTAGAATTGTGAACTTAGTAAAACTATCTTTCAAAGTTAAAATGAAGATTTTTTTTCAGAAGAACGAAAAGAGTTTGCCATTGTGAGGTAATAAAGCATACATGTATGACAGCAAAGCGGGGAGGTTAGGGGGTGGAGGGATTGAGCAAAAAGGAAAAGGGACTCATGGACGTGAGCAACAGTGTGGTGATTGCTGGGTCAGGGGAGGTAGAAGGGGACAAAATGGTAATGGGAAAAAATACAACGAAGATTAAATTTTTTTAAAAGAATATATATGTGTGTACACATGTGTGCATGTGTCTGCCATAAATCCCTAAATAATGAAAGCATGAGGAGCACACTGTGTTCTAGTGAAGTGGCTCTGGGAGAGTTCGGGGATGCAGACCAGTCACCAGAAAGACCATGACGAGAAGCTTGGAATTTTCAGCCCAATCCCCATTTTCCTGAGAAGGGAAAAGGGCTAAAAATTGAGTTAATGATCGATCATGCCTACACGAGGGGGCCTCCGTGAAATCCCAAAAGTCCAATGTTCAGAGAGCTTCCAGGTCTGTGGACACCTCCATGCACCAGAGCACGACATGCCCCAATCCTTGGGGACAGAGGCTCCTGCACTCAAGACTGTCCCGGTCCTAATCCTGTGTGCCGCTGCATTAGGCTCTTCATCTGTGGCAGTTATCACATCCTTTCACACGCTGGTAAATGTTAAGTATGTGTTTCCCTGAGCTCTGTGAGCTGCTCTAGCAAATTAATCGAACCCAAGGGGAGGGGTCATGGGAACCTCTGATTTGTAGCCAAGTCAAACAGAAATTGTGGGTAACCTGGGGACCTACTGTTGTGATTGGCATCTGAAGTGGTGGGGGCCGCCTTGTAGAACTGAGCCCTTAAGTTGTGGGATCTGACACTATGTCCAAATAGTGTCAGAACTGAATTAAATTGTAGCTGGTGTTGTGGGGAATTGTTTGGTGAGGGGGTGGGGGGGTGGCGGTGAGGGGGGAACCTCTACACATTGGTCACCAGAAGTGTCAGAGTGAAACATTTTGTTTGAGTAGGAAAGAATGACATGGGAATAGGAAAGAATTAGGTTTTTCCTTATGTAGGAAGGAAAACTGGTGGTTTTTCCTATAGCAACCAACAAGTCTTTACTAAAGAAACCTCTGCAGGATGTGCTATAAGAAAAAATGAAATGGGATATCCCAGAATGAAGGTCTGGTATGCAAGAAAGAACGGAGAGCAAAGAAATTGGTAAACAAGTAGATAAATCTACACAGACACTGCATGACATAATTACAACATGTAGGAACAGAAAGAAATAAAATACTGCACAAAAATAGTGTGCAGATCTGTAGAAGATCAAATTTAAAGGCTTCAAAAGTTGGTGAATAATTTGGGAAGAGGTTTTAACATACCTATAACCTTAGACTTCATTAGGTATGCAGGATAGGATTTGAAAAACAACCACTAGAAATATAGAAGTGAAGCACCTAAATCCCAAACAATAAAAGGATAGGAAAGGAATTAATAAGAAAAAGAACAGACTCAGTAAATCCAAAGTGGGGAGAAGTAAGAAAGGAAGGGGAGAAGGTATAGGGGTAAAATAACATCCATGAGAAACAAAAGTCTAAAATATCAATAATCACAATAAACTGAAAAGAACTGAATGTGCCATTTAAAAGACAGTGTTGAATTAGATTTTTTTAAATCCAGCTCTTTACTGGTTACAGTGGCACATCTAAAACGTAAGGAGATAGGTGGAAAGACCATACAAACACTAATAGAAAGTGGGACACTACACTAAAATTAAAAGGAGAAAAGACAAAAAGCATGATTCGGTATAGGAAAGGTCAGTACATAGGGATCAAAAATTTACTTTTACTAGAAGATACAACAATTCTAAATCTGCATGTACCTAATAAGATAGCTTCAAAAATTAGAAAGCAAAAATTGAAAGAAGTGCATGTGAAAATAGGAAAACCCACACTCATGGGGGTAGATTTGAATACTCACCTCTCTATTAGGTCAAGTAGACAGAAATAAACCAAAGGGGATTTGAACAATATAATAAGCTAGGTTTAACAGAAGTTTATGGAACTCTGCATCCACAACAGAGACCAAACTTCTCAAGCACACATTTTATTAAGTCATTTTAACCGGTCATGTATTAAGTTATAAAGCAAGTCTTAATTACCAAGAATCATCGCCATAAAAATTGTGTTCTCTAACTACAGTGCATTTAAATTAGAACTTGGTAAGAAAGAGATAAATTTTTAAATCCCCATACTTTTGGAAATTTTAGAGTTTTCTTCTGAATAATTCATAAGTCAAAGAAAGAGTTATAATAGAAATTTAAAAACACAGAACAGAATAATGAAGATAGTACCTACCAAAACTATGGGATAGAGCCAAAATAGTACTTTCAGTAAAATGGAGAGCCTTGAAAGTTTCTATTAGAAAAGATTTTTAAAAACCAAGAAACTAATGAACCATGTATCCAACTTAAGGAGTTATAAAAAGAACCATAGAATAAACCCAATGAAAATCCAAAAAAGTAATAATAAAGCTAAGAGAAATTCATTAAATCTAAGCAGAGACAGGAAGAAAAGAGTCAACAAAGTTAAAAATTAGTTTCTCAAAAAGACTAATAAAAAGACAAAACTCTAGTAAGGTTGATCAAGAGAATAAAAAGACAAGTCACCAAAATTTTGTATTTGAAAAGTTTTAAAGGAGCATATTTATGGATCCAGAAAAGATTAGAAAGACAAAGCGAACACTATGGACAACTCTATGTTAACACAACCAATCATTCCAACTTACACAAATTCTTAGGGCGAATAGACAAAGACAGCACACTCCGCAGCCCATTCCATGAGGACAGTATAACCTTGATTCCAATATCTTACAAAGAAAGTATCAGAAAGGAAAAGTAGAGGCAAATTTTACTCGAGGGCAAAATGGATGCAAAAAATCCTAAACAAGGTAGTAACAACCCAAATCCAGTAATGCATAAAGATGCTAATATATTATGACCAAGTGATGTTTATCCTAAAATTGCAAGGGTGTTTTAATATTATAAATCTATAAGTGTTATTCATCACATTAAAAATTTATCTAGAGAAAACACATCTTTTCAACAGGTGCAGAAGCATTTGATATGACGTAACACTTGATTTTTTTAACGATTGGCAAACTAAAAATAGAAGGGAAATTTCTTAAATAATAAAGGTTATCTATCCAAAACCTTCAGAAAACTTTATTCTTAACGGGAAACTTTAGTATTTCCTTTAAAATAATGAATAAGACAAAGATGCTCACTACCACAGCTTCTCTTCAAAGCCGAAGTGGCAGTCCTAACCAATGCATAGGACAAGAAAATGAAATAAAACACATTAAGATTAGAAGGGAAGAAATGTGCATCATCCACAGATTATATATTTATTTACATGGAAACCCAAAAAATCTACAAATAAAGTGGTAGAATAAGAGATTTAACAAAGTTGCTAGATTTTTAAAACAATATATAAGAGGGAAGGAGAAATATCTTTTCCTGTAGGGGAAAAAAATCAATTTTCCCTAATATTTAGGAAATTAGTTTTAAAATATATATCCTTTAAAATTGCAACAAAAACATAAGGAAACCAGGACTAAAACACTTTCATGAATAGGAAAACTCAGTAATTAAAGATGTCAATACCTTCTATAAAATCAATACAACTCCAATCAAAGTCATGACAGAATTTTTGTGGATCTAGACAAGCTAATTTTAAAATTTATTAGAAGAACAAAAACCCAAGAATAGAAATTGCTGGCTAATAATTAATAATAATAATAATAATAATAATAATGTGAGAGGACTTGCTTTATCAAGACTTACAAAGGTAAAGTAATTGAGATAGGGTGGCATTGACACAGTGATGGTCGAATGGACCAATGAAAAACAATGGAAAGCCTTAAAACAAGCCACATTATATATGGAAATTTTACGTATGACACAGATAGAAGCAGCATCACAGATGCCTGGGGAAAGGAAGAGTTATTCAATAAATAAGAAATTGCATATTCACTTAGAAAAAAATGAAATCGGATCCTTTCCCCAAATCATAAATGATATCAGTCCCAGATGGATAAAAGCCTTAAATATGAAAGGCAAAACTTTTAAACTCACAGACAAAAATACAAGAGAATAGCTTTATGACCTCAGATCAGGAAAATCTTTCTTCAACAAGATAAAAGGCATCAACCATAAAAGAAAATATTCATAAATTCAATTACATTAAAACTAAACTTTTCTTCATAAAGACTTCACAAAGAAAATGAAATGACAGGCCACCAACGGGGGGAGTTATTTGCGACATGCACCACTGACAGCCAGTTGAAAACACGAGGTAAAGGCACGAACAGGCATTTCTCAGAAGTAGAACATGAAAGACCAATCAACGTATGAAAAGAAGATCAAACTCATTAATAATCAGTAAAATGCAAATTAAGACAACATGAGCTACAATTTTACACCATGTTGGAAAAAATGAAGTCTGACACACTGCAAGTTGATAAAGATCTGAATCAACAGGAATTTTTACACTTAGCTGATGGGATGTAAATTAGTGCAAGAATTTTGGAAAACAAGATTGTGCTGCTTGTAAGATTGAACATTTGTGTATGCATATCATACTTGCCTAGCATTTTTTCTAAAGAAATTCATAAATATATGCATCAGGAAAGACATACAAGATCCTTGGCCACGTGGTTCAGTTGGTTGGAGTATCGTTCCATGCAACGAAAAAGTTGTTGTTTCCATTTCCTGTGAGGGCATATACCTAGGTTGGAGGTTCAATCCCACTGTGTGACTGAGGAGTATTAACTGTGTGGGGATGCCAGTGTGCACTACATGAACAAAGGGTGGCGTGGGACATACATTTAGAAAACTAAAAGGTAAGTTTTCTTTGTTCCCTCCTTCCCTCTCCCTCTCTCTTTCCCCCTTCCTCCTTCTCTAATATCAGTATCCTCGGATTTAAAAAACAAAGAAAAATGTACAAGAATATTCCTAGTAACAAAAAAAAAAAAAAAAAAGGAAACTCTCTCAGCATCCATTAATAAGAAATGAATAAAACTAATTCTTGGCATAACTACACAATGGAAGACACAAAGGAAAAATGAATAAGCTTCAATCACCCATGGCAACATGGTAGAAATATAATGTTGGGCGGGAAAAAAAAAGTTGCAAGACTGCATTCAGTATGATAGCATTTTAATAAACTTAAAAAGCAAGTAAAGCAAACAATATATTGTTTACAAAAACATACATATGTGATAACTGTATTTTAAAAGAAAAAGAGAATAATAAATATAAAACTCAAATAGAGGGCCGAATAGACACGGAGGAAGAGTTTACAAGTGGATGAAAAGATATGAGGTCTGTGCTTTCCAGTATGGTAATCATTAGCCACATGTGGCTATTTGGGTTTATATTTAAAATAATTAAAATTAAATCAAATTTAAAATTGAGATCCTCATTCACCCTAGCCAAATGTCGTGTGCTCGATAGCCATATGTGACCAGTGGTTACTCTATTAGCACAGATTTACTAGACATTTTCTTTTTTTTTAACTGTTGTTCAGTGACAGTTTTCCCCATTTTTCCCCCATTACTCTCCCCTGCCCTACCCACTCGCCACCTCCCACATTCAATCCTACCCCCATTTTTGTCCTTGTCCGTGGATCCTTCATACCTGTTCCTTGATGACTCTTCCCCTTTTTTCCCCAGTTATCCCCCTCCCTGCTCCCCTCTGGTCATTGACCGTTTGTTCTTTATTTCCATGTCTCTGGTTCTATTTTGCTTGTTTGCTTGTCTGTTTTGTTGATTATGTTCCATGTATAGGTGAGATCACATGATATTTGTCTTTCACTACCTGGCTTATTTCACTTAGCATAATGCTCTCCAGTTCCATCCATGCTGTTGCTAAGGGTAGTAGCTCCTTCTTTCTTTCTGCTGCATAGTACTCCATTCTGTGCCACAATTTTTTGATCCACTCTCTTATTGATGGGCACTTAAGTTGTTTCCAGCACTGGACTATTGTCAATACTGCTGCTATGAACATTGAGGTGCATAGGTTCTTTTGAATTGGTGTTTCAGGGTTCGTACAGTATAATCCCAGCAATGGAACTGCCAGGTAAAAAGCAGTTCTATTTTTAGTTTTCTGAGGAAATTCCATATTGTTTTCCACAGTGAGAGCACCAATATGCATTCCCACCAAGAGTATAGCAAGGTTCCCTTTTCTCACAACCACACCAGCACTTGATGTTTGTTGATTTGTTTATGATGGCCGTTCTGACTGGTGTGAGGTGGTATCTCATTGTGGTTTTAATTTGCATCTCTCCGACGGTCAGTGATGCTGAGCATCCTTTCATATGTCTCTGGTCCCTCTGTATGTCCTGCTTGGAGAAGTGTCTGTTCAGGTCCTTTGCCCATTTTTTAATTGGATTGTTTGTCTTCCTGGTGTGGCGTGATGTGAGCCCTTTATATATTTTGTAGATCAAAACATTGTCCAAGGTATCATTCGCAAACATATTTTCCTATATGGTTGGTTCCCTTTTCATTTTGCTGATGTTTTCTTTATCCATACAGAAGATTTTTAATTTGATGTAGTCCCATTTGTTTATTCTTTCCTTATATCCCTTGCTCCAGGGGACATATCAGTGAAAATATTGCTGCATGAAATATATGAGATTTTCCTGCCTATGTGTTCCTCTAGGACTTTTATCATGTCACGACTTATATTTAAGTCTTTTATCCATCTTGAGTTTATTTTTGTGTGTGGTGTAAGTTGGTGGTTGAGTTTCAATTTTTTGCATGTAGCCATCCAGATCTCCCAACGCCATTCGTTGAAGAGGCTATTTTTCCTCCATTTTATGCTCCTGTCTTCTTTGTCAAATATTAATTGACTATAGAGACATGGATTTATTTCTGGGCTCTCTATTCTGTTCCATTGTTCTATGTGTCTGTTCTTATGTCAGTACCAGACCGTTTTGATTATAGTGGCCTTATAATATAGTTTGATATCAGGTATTGTGATCCCTCCTACTTTGTTCTTCTTTCTCAAAATTGCTGAGGCTATTCAGGGTCATTTATGGTTCCCTATAAATTTTTGAAATATTTGTTCTATATCTGTGAAATATGTCATTGATCTTTTAATAGGGATTGCATTGAATCTATAGATTGCTTTGGGTAGTACAGATTTTGATGATGTTAATTCTTCCAATCCACGAACATGGTATATGCTTCCATTTATTTGTGTATTCCTTAATTTTTTTCTTCAGTGTTCTGTAGTTTTCTTAGTACAGGTTTTTTACCTGCTTGTTAGATTTATTCCTAGGTACTTTATTTTTCTTGTTGCTATAGCAAATGGGTTTTTTTTCTAATTTCTGTTTCTGATATTTCATTATTGGTATACAAAAATGCCTTCGATTTCTGAATATTGACTTTGTATCCTGCTGTTTTGCCAAATTCACTTGTTAAGTCAAGTAGTTTTTTGGTGGAGTCTGTAGGGTTTTCTATATACACTATCATGTCATCTGCAAACAATGATAGTTTTACTTCCTCCTTTCCTATTTGGATGCATTTTATTTCTTTTCCTTCTTTGATCACTGTGGCTAGAACTTCCAATACTATGTCAAATAGAAGTGGTGAAAGTGGACATCCTTGTCTTGTTCCTGATCTTAGTGGGAAAGCCTTTAGTTTTTGCCCATTGAGTATGATGTTGGCTGTAGGTTTCTCATATATGGCCTTTATTACACTGAGGTATGCTCCCTCTACTCACACTTTGACGAGTGTTTTTATCATAAATGGGTGCTGTACTTTATCAAATGCTTTTTCAGCATCTATTGATATGATCATGTGATTTTTATCTTTCCTTTTGTTTATGTGATGTATTACATTTATTGATTTGTGAATATTGGTACCATCTTTGCATCCCTGATCATGTCATATGATCTTTTTAATGTGTTGCTGGATGCAGTTTGCTAATATTTTGTTGAGGACTTTAGCATCTATGTTCATCAGCGATATCGACCTGTAGTTTTCTTTTTTGAGTGCATCTTTGTCTGCATACGGGATTGGAATGATGCTGGCCTCATAAAAAGAGTTTGGGAGTCTTCCCTCTTCTTGGATTTTTTGGAATAGTTTGAGAGGATAAGGGTTAGCTTTTTCTTAAATGTTTTGTAAAGTTCTCCTGTGGAACCATCCAGTCCAGGGCTTTTGTGTGCCAGGAGTTTTTTAATTACTAGTTCAATTTCACTAGCTGTCATCAGTCTGTTCAGGTTTTCTGCTTCTTCTTAATTTAGTTTTGGAAGATTATATGTTTCTAGAAATTTGTCCATTTCACCCAGGTTTTCAAACTTCTTGGCATATAGTTGTTTGTAGTAATCTCTTACAATCCTTTGTATTTCTGTGGTATCAGTTGTAATTTCTCCTCTTTCATTTCTGATTTTATTTATTTGGGTCCTTTCTTTTTTTTTCTTGATGAGCCTGATTAAAGGCTTGTTGATTTTTGTTTATCTTTTCAAAGAACCAGCTCCTGGATTTACTGATCCCTTGAATTGTTCTTTTAGTCTCTATGTCATTTAATTCTGCTCTGATCTTGATTGCTTCCTTCCTTCTACACATCCTGGGCTTTGTTTGTTGTTTCTCCAGTTCATGTAGATGTACGGATAAGTTGTTTATTTGAAATGTTTCTATCTTTTTTAGGTAGGCCTGTATTGCTCTGAACTTCCCTCTCAGAACTGCCTTTGCTGTGTCCCATAGGACTGTTGTATGTTCATTTTCATTTGTTTCCAGAAACTTTTTTATTTCTTCCTTGATCTTATTATTAACCCATTCATTGTTTAGTAGCATGTTTATTCCACCTCCATGAATTTGAATGTTTTTTAGTTTTTCCCTTGAGATTGGTTTCTAGTTTCAAGCCCTTGTGGTCCAAAAAAATGCTTGATTTCAATTTTCTTGAATTTATTGAGGCTTGTTTTGTGTCCTATCATGTGGTCTATATTTGAAAATGTTCCATATGCATTTGAGAAGAATGCGTATTTTGCTTCTTTGAGATGAAAGGTTCTATATATATATATCAGTTAAGTCCATTTGATCTAATGCATCATTCAGTTCCACAATATCCTTGTTGATATTTTGTTTGGAAGATCTATCCGTTATTGACAATGAAGTGTTTAAATCCCCCACTATAAGTGTGTTGCTGTCTATATCTTTCTTGAAGTCCTCCAAGATTTTCCTTATATATTTGGGTGCTTCTATGTTGGGTGCATGTATATTTACAATGTTTATGTCTTCTTGATGGATTCCTCCCATGAGTATTATGAAGTGTCCTTCTGTGTCTCTTTTTAGGGCCTTTGTTTTGAAGTCTGTTTTGTCTGATATAAGTATTGCTACTCCAGATTTTTTTTTTCCTGTCCGTTTGCTTGGAATGTTTTTTTCCAACCCTTTACTTTCAGTCTATATAAGTCTTTTGTTCTGAGATGGGTTTCTTGTAGGCAACCTATGTGCAGATCATGTTTTCTATTCATTCAGCTACCCTATGTCTTTTGATTGGAACATTTAATTCATTTACATTTAAGGTTATTATTGATAGGTACTAGTCGTTGCCATTTTCCCCCTTTGTTCCCGTGTTCCTCTCCCTCTCATTCGTTTTCTTCATCTTCTTAAGGCAGCCTGTTTAGCATGTCTTGCAATGCTGGTTTGATGGAGGTGTATTCTTTTAGCCTTCTTTTGTCTGGGAAACTCCTTATTTCGCCCTCCATTTTAAATGAGAACTTTGCTGGGTAGAGTAGTCTTGTTGCAGGCCTTTGTTTTTCATTACTTGGAATATTTCTTGCCATTCCTTTCTGACTTGCAGTGTTTCTGTTGAGAAGTCAGCTGTTAGCCTTAAAGGAGCCCCTTTGTATGTTACTTCCTGTTTCTCCTTTTCTGCCTTTAAGGTTCTCTCTTTGTCTTTGAATTTTGTCATTTTCATTATGATGTGTCTTGGAGTAGGCCTCTTTGGATTCATCTTGATTGGGACCCTCTGTGCTTCCTGGACTTGTGTGACTTTTTCTCTCATCAAATTAGGGAAGTTTCCTGTCATTACTTTTTCAAACAGGTTTTCTAACCCTTGCTCCTCTTCTCCTTCTGGTATCCTTATTATATGGATATTATTACATTCCATGCTGTCCTACAGTTCCCTTAACCCCTCTTTGTTGTTTTTGAGTCTTTTTTCCTTTTCTTGCTCTTTCTGGGAATTTTGTTCTAGCTTTTCCTCAAACTCACTGATATGATCTTCTGCTTCATCTAGCTCGCTTTTCATTCCTTCTACTGTGTTCTTCAGTTCAGAAATTTTATTCTTCATTTCCCTTCAGGCTGTTATTGACAGTATCTGTGTTCTTTTTCATGCTGATGTAATTCACATTAAGTTCCTTATAGCTTCCGTGTAGTTTTTTGTAATTCTCACTGAGCTCAGTGAGCTTCCTTATAACCTTTGTTTTGAACTCAATATCTGATAGTTTACTTGCTTCTATTTCCTTTAGCACTCTTTCTGGGGATTCCTCCTTTCCTTTCAATTGGGGGTTGTTTCTTTGTGTCTCCATTTTAGGAGAGACTCTTCTTATTTACTTCTGCTTCTTAAATTGATCTCTTTGTCTCCCTGTCTTTGTGGTGTGAACTTCTATGGTAGGGGACCTGTGTGATTCAGTGGTGCAATCTCCTTGATCTCCTGAACTTGATGGTCTTGGGGATGCCCTTTATACCATTTATGTTGGCTCTCTGGAAGTAACTGGGTTTTGGTTGTTGGGTCATTTTTTGGTGGGTCCTTCCCTCTTGCTGGTTGACTGAGGGTCACTCCACCCACCACATCTTATATGCTGTTGTGCAGGTGCTGCCAGAACAAAACCACAAAGTGCAGGAAACAAACCTACACCTGCAAAAATAACTTCCATCCACAATCCCACTATCAACAGCAAATGAACCAGTATTCATAACGGTGTAAAGAGATTAAGACTATTATAAGAAAGGAGAGTGAATGTGAGATGACCTACTTAAAGAAAAATGATTTTGAAAGGATAGAGGGGGGAGCATTAATAAAAGTAGGTAATCAGAGCAATGTGAAGAGAGAAAGTAAAATTTACATCATAAATAAAAAAGGGAATGAAGAAGGCAGGGTGGAGTAAGAGGAGGGAAGCATATAGTATTAGGTATAAACAGAAATTTACAAATAAAATAAAATAAAGTGAGAAAGAAAAAGGGAAAAAAGTAAATAAATAATAAAAAATAGGAACCAAATTGGAGAAAAAGATCCATCACAACACTATCAACAACAAATGAGCTAAAATTAATATAAGTGGGTTGGGAGAAAAAATAAGAGGGAAGAAGAAGGTAAAACAGAGTAAGAGAAGGGAGGAGCAAAATATGAAAACTGAAATGAACTATAATATAAAATCTAGTGACTTAATATGCACAAACTTGAAGGACAAGAAATGAGTGATTAAAAAGCTATGCAGGAAAGAAAATATCACAAATCATGGAGAAGACCACAATGGGTTTTTTCTCAGTAGCATCTAGTCTTTACCACTGATTTTTCTTTCTGGATCCACCTCTAGTGATATCAGATGGTGACCCTGTCTGGCTTTAGGGAGGCTGTTGGAGACTACCAGGGATCTACTATCTGTGGCCGACTCCTTCAGTTGTTAATCTAGTCACTCTGCACTCAGCTGTCAGGCTTAAGCACCACAGGGTAGAGCAGAGTCCCTCCTGGAGGTGGGGCTATTGCTTCCCCTCAGGCTGCTGCCACTAGGAGGGGAGTAGTCTGCCTGAGCAAGATGACCACTGCCATATGGGGGATGACTCAGCACTGGCATCTGGTGGCTACTCTCTCAGTTCTCTCCCCAGAGTCAATGTCCAGTCTTTCCTCAAGTGTCTCTAGTCCACTCTGCCCCCTCCGCTTTGCCGGAGCCCAAGGTAAGTGGCTGCAAATGAAAATTTATGCATTGGCCCTTTAAACATCTCTCTGCGTCTCCCAGGCAGAGAGAAACCCTGCCACTTTTCTCAGCTAGATGTTATCTATGTACTTTTCAGGCTCTAGTGCTCTAGGCTCGGGATCCCAACTTAGGGTTTAGACCCTACAGTTCTCAGGGGGATCCAACTGGCTTCTTAAATATCTCTCCAGGACTTCAGCTGCCACCCATGAATGCCCTAACAGCCCTGTCATGTCTCCACTGCACTCCCTACCAGTCACGTTGTGTTGAAGCTGTTTCTTCTGTCTGTCCATGGTCATAAGGTTTCTCTCTCACTAATCGTACGGTTGTTTGTTCTGGACGATTTCTCCACAATTTAGTTGTAATTCAAGATTGGATCTGGGAGGAGGTTAGTGTAGCTTCCACTCACCGCCCCCTTCCATCTTGGATCTCTTTACAGAACATTTTCATATCACACAAAGTTCTATTGGACAGCTCTGTTATAAAACAAAGATTGGCAAACTTTTTTATAAACGGCCAGATGGTAAACTTTTTGGTTTTGTGGAACATAGATCTCTGTCACCACTATTCCACCCTGTTCTTGTACCTTAAAAGCAGCCACAGACAATATGTAAGTGAATGGATGTGACTCTGTTCCAATATATTCTTATTTACCAAACAGGCAGTGGACCAGGTTTGGCCTATAAGCCACAGTTTGTTGACCACTGTCTGAATCTCAAGTTGGGTAATTGGTTAACAGATGATTATTTCATTTTTATGCTTCATAATTTTCAAGCATTCTTACCTATCAAATAGTACATAATATGTTTAAAAATACATTTTGAATTGAAATCTGAACATTATCTGTAGATTAGATAATATTCTTTTTAACAGTATTAATTTCATGATTTTCATCATTATATCATGATGACACAAAAAATATGTCCTTGTTTTTAGCAAATACACAGTGGAAGTACTTAGGGGTAATGGAGAATCATACATACAACTTACTCTCAACTGGCTCACAAAAAAATTATGTATAAATGTATGTATATGCATATACACACATGCACACACACATGTGCATATTAGTTTGCTAGGGCCACCATAACAAATTATCATAGATTGGGAGACTTAAACAAAAGAAATTTATTTTCTTACAGTTCTGGAGGCTAAAAGTCTAGATTCAAGGTGTCGGCGGGATTGGTTTTTTCTAAGGCATCTCTCCTTGGCTTGCAGATGGCCAGCTTCTCCCTCACATGGTGATCCCTGATGTCTCTTCCTCTTTTTACAGGAACACAAGTCATATTGGATTAGGGCCATTAAATGGTTTCAAATTAACTTAATCACCTCTTTAAAGATCTTATCTCCAAATATGGTCACATTCTGCTGGGAGCTGGGACATCAACATATAAAGTAGGGAGAGACAAAATTCAGCCCATAACAGATAGATAGGTAGGAAGATAAATGATAGATAGATAGATAGATAGATAGATAGATAGATAGACAGACAGACAATACATACATACAAAATAAAAAGCAAATTTGATAAAATGTTAAGGATTTGGGTGAAGTGTAGAAGGGAGTTTTCTGAGCTATTCTTGCAACTTTTCTGCAAACCAGATCTCAAAATTAAGAGCTTAAAAACATACATATATAGCTACACATATTTATATTAAGGCTAAATATTTATATTAAGGCTTAATATTTATATTAAGGCTAAAAATTGCAATTTTCTAAAGACATGCTTCAATGAAAAGTTTACCTTTTAAAATCTATTAAGTCAAAAGGAACAGGAGGTGGACGTTGGCAAAGGCAGCATCCAGCCGAGTAAGGAGAGGAGCGAGAGGAATGTGGTCACCGGGGGTTGTGGGTAATCTGGAGAGAAACATTCCTGTGGAGTGATGTGGGGGAAGCCAGATTAGCTTGGGTGGTAAGGGAGTGGAAATGGCAAATGCTGGCAATTCTGTACAGTAATTTGGCTGGGAATGGGAGGGAAGAGAGAGGGTAGTACCAAAAAGGAGATTACGTTGAAGGAATGGAAGAAACTGGGTCATGACAAAATGCTGCTGGCAGAACCATGAAGCAGGTAACCCAGAAGCTGCATGGCATAGACCCAGTGGTTATGCAGACAGAATCAGGTGTCAAGCTTCTAGAGTTCAGAACCAGATCTTGGTTCTGCTACTTTGCAGCTTTCTTGGTTTTCCCCTCTTTGATATGGGGTAATGGTGACAAGAGTCCCTACCCCATAGAGCGGCGATAAACATTAAGTTAATGAATGCAAAGTACTTAAAGCAGTACCTACCACTTAGGAAGCGCTCAGTAAAGGAAGTTACGGTAATTATCACTAGTACAAAAGCAGAGGAAGAAACGGTGGTAAAGATCACTAGGGAAATGGGAAGTAATGGTGAGATCCATATTGTTGCCATGGTATTAGAAGCTAAAGTGGAGAAGACCCTGGAGTTGACTGGGCAAAGACCTGGACAACCAGAGTGTGGGTGCTTTATCCATGTAGCTGATGAGGCCCCCAGAGGGTGTCAGGATGGTATTGGACAGGAAGACTCTGGGGCAGGCATCCAAGTCAAGAGAATAAGACCAAGTGACTAGAGGCTAGTTGAAGAGAGTGACCAGGAAGTAGAGGGTGACCACAGCTTTGCAGGCAATTCATAGGACACAGGAACCACGTCTGGATACAACCGTGGGATTAAGAAGGAATCCAACCAGGTCCCTGGCTCTTGTTTTACCTGGAAACTAGGAGAAGGAGCTCTCTCCAGTCATAAGGGATGCTGGAAAGTGGTGTGCTGTCCTTAGGGATGAGGCAGTCAGAGGCACTGTGTAGAGCTTGAGGGTATGAAAAATTTGCTTGTCAAAGACCACAACAACCTGGCTTTTTATTCACATGATATCCTCACACCCAAGTGCAGGGTCCGGTTGATTGTAGGTGCTCAAAATTATTTGCTGGGTTACTGACTCGGTCAGTGGATGGATGAGTGCGTGGGTGGCAGATGGATGAATGAATGGGTGTGATGAATAGATAGATGAGTGGACGGATGATGGATGAGTAGGTGGCTAGATGAGTGAGTGGGTAGATCGATGGATGGGTGGATGGATAGGCGAGTGAGATGATGAATGGAAAGAAGAGTGAGAAAATGGGCCATGAGAGTGGGTGAATAAATAAATGAATAAATTTGATAACCTGGACATTTCAGAAAATATAGGGGAACAGCCTGGGAAGTCAGAGAGGTGACAGAGATAATCCATCAGGTCTTGCCCCAGAAGTCTAAATCACTCATAAAAATCGCTATATCCACAAGGAGACTGCAAAAGCCACCATCCCTCTGTTCCCTGGTGCCCCTGAGACCAAAGGCTCATCTGTGGGCATAAACCCTGGTCTGCGGTCCCTAGATCTAGACTGGAGGGCAGAGGACATGGGACTAAGGGAGCACTGGCTACCTCTGGGGATCTGCTTCCCTCTCAGAATCCCAGTTGGTAACCTCTAAAAGCAGAGGAGAATGCAAACCCCAGTCATCACAGCAGTTAGGGACATCCTTCACCCCTCTCTTGCCTTAAACAGGTCATTTAACTTCTGGTCACTCTTCCCGGCAAGATTTTCAGGAAAAATGCCCCTGTCTTCTCCCTCCCACCTGCCTACCTCAGTGCTGTGGGGACCCAAACCAGCTGCCTGGATCCAGCTCCCACACCAAAGGAAGCTCATGAGCAGGGCGGAGACTGGCTTGGCCTGTGGACTCGTACTTTATCGGCTGCCCCCACCCGATCTGTCAAAGTGTTGCAGAGGAGAGAGGCTTCCTCCAAGCCAAGATAAGCATCTGAGCTTTATCTCACCTCTGCGTCTGATCCCATCCCCACTCCCACCACCAGAACCATACCCCCTCCCCAGCCACACCATGGCAGGCCAGGCCCGGAGAGCAGAGATAAGGTCCCCCGGCTAGCCGACCACAAACACGGGGTGGGAGGTCTTCCTTTGTGCCCAGCGAAGCTAGAATTCTGCTTCCTTCCCCAGGGGTAAATGCCCCAAGAGAGCATCTGGGTAACCATCCCAGCCTCTTGGCAGCTTGGGGCCTGCTTTTCACCCTCCAGCACTCAGCATTGATTACATCCTAATTGATTCATCTCTCATCTGGGGGCACCAATCAAAGAAAGAAAACCTGGCCAGTCTGTGCACCAGAGAAGCAAGACAGTGCAGTGCGGGCTGCCAGTGGTTGGAAGAGACTCCTCCAGCCCTCTTGGCATGTAACCTGATGGCCGCTGGGGACCCCTCAGGCCTGAAGAACCATGCCCAACACCCCGATTGTTCAACACCCTGTCACAGATACCTCCTCCGTGTCAGGCCCTATCCTGGGTGCTGGGGCCACAGATCCAGTCCCTGCCTTTGCAGAGAACCTGGGAGCCCACGCGAGCAGCATCTAACCCACCCTGGGAAATCCAGGGAAGATTCACAGAGGAGGTGGCATTCAGCTGGGTTTTAAAGGGTGAAAGGGATTTCCTCAGACACAGAAATAAGAAGAAGGGCACTCCAAGCAGAGGAAACAGTGTGGGGAAGGCCTGGAGCCATGAAGAAAGAGCGCATACATACACAGAGCAATGGTAAGTGGAATGGCTGGAATGAAGGGGAAAGCAAGATTGGGCAAGGGAGCCTGGGCAAGGGAGACGGGAGAGAGGAGACCCCAGCATCGAGGAGGATTAGGGGCTGATTTTGAAGGCCTCAGGGCCATGAAGAAGACTTGGAACTTTATCCCACGGGCAGCAAGGAAACAGGGGAGGGTTTTCAGTTGGACAGTGACACACTAGGGCTTGTGTATCAGAAGAAGCTCTTCAGCTGAGTTTAGCAAGGTCAGTATCCCAGGGACAAAGTCAGAGGACCAGGAGGAGGGCCCTGAGGCCATCCCAAGGAGCACCAATGGTGGCCTGACTCCTGAGGTGACAGTGAGATGGGAGAAAAGGGGCAAAATCCACAGGGAGGGATGACAAGCAGGATGTGGAGCATAGGGGGCATAGAGAAGTCCGAGTCAAGTCCAGGTTTCCAGATACCCCTCATCAGGACTGAAAAGCAAGTTTTCAGGAGAAAACATGAAGGAGTTCAGTTGCGGGCCTGTTTAGTTTGGGATATCCGTGGGGTACCAAGGGGGAGATGAGAATCTGAGAGGTAGGACTGAGAGGTACTGCCCAAGGTCATGCTGGGTCAGTATCATCTCTGGGTCTAGAATGAGGGCCTGCCCCCACCTACCCCCACCCCGCCCTTCCCAGGCCCGGGCTTCCTCCTTCTACCTCTTTCATGGCCTCCATACCCACTCTTCCCATCCCAACCGCCATGCCTTTGTTCTTGCAGTTCCTCTGCCCAGAATACTCTTCCTGCCTCCGTACAAATCCCACCCATCCATCAAGTTCCAGCTGGAGTCCCACCTCAACCCAGAGGCTGAAGTAAAGATCCAGGCTCGGAGATGGGTGGGGTATCAAAGAGAGTTGGTGACTGTGGCAGCAAGTGCAGAGACCCGAATTAGAGCCCAGCTCTGCTGCAGGCTGGCTGTGTGACACAGGGTAGGTCACTTTCCCTCTCCGGGCCTCAGTTTCCTACCCATTGAAAGGAGAATTGGGAAAGGGCACTGACGCCAGGCAGCTCCCGGTATAGAAAGGACCACAAGGCAAAACATGCCCGGTGACTTCTGAGGCATATCAAATGCTTGGAACATGCACATGAGAAGAAGTTGCTGGAGAAAGACTTAATGGTATTTTCCCTGAGCCTTGAAGAATGGGTGAAATTTCAACGAGCAGAGATAGAGGCAGAGGAGAGAACTCCAGGCAGAGTGAACGACCCGTGCCAGCAGGCAGAAAGTTCAGGGTGTGTTCAAGGAAGAATGAGTGTCTAGATTCCAGTTTCTTTCTGAGTCAACAGCTCGGGCTTTTTGTAAGCTGGCAGCCCAAGCTAGGCAGCCTCCAGTAAACACCTGTTTGCACAATCGAGGTCACACACAGGGGCGTGTTTGCACAATGACCTGTTTGCACAATCTCAGCCGACTGCTGTATTCCAGCCAAGCCAACCCCTGGTGGACAAGCACAGCCACCACTTCCGGGTACTCACCCCGCCTGGCCCCCTCTGGAACAGGCAGCCCCTCAACGCACCCAGCAGCCCCACATGTCATGGGCCATAACAGAAACTGAAGCCCTGTGGCCCTCCTCAGGGCTCCCTGACTGGGGTTTTCCAGTCCACAGAGGACGCCCTGTCCAGTGGAGGAGGGGGCGGGGCCAGAGGGCTGGAGGAGGAAGTATCCACAAAGCAGGCGCTGGGGTTGCATGGAAAGGATGACTCCGCATCTGTCTTGTGCTTTTTTCATCTCACCGGAGTAAACATTTATTGAGCATTTACTACATGCCTGGCTCTGTACGTGCCTGGCTCTGTTCCGCCAGCCTCACATGGATTATTTCACTGATTACTTTCAAGAACCCCATGAAGCAGAATCTGTTATTATCCCCATTTCTAAGATGATGAAACTGAGGCTCAGAGAGGTTAAACAACTTGCCCAGGGTTATACAGCTAGTATGTGGCAAACCCAAGAAATCTGACTCTTCAGCCCCTACTCTTAACCCCTCTACGCTCTTTTTTTTTTTTAAAGAGTGGTCAGAGAAAGCCTTGATGAGAAGGTGATATTTCAGCAAAGACTGGAAGAAGGGGAGGGAGTGACCCATATCATTATTTGGGGGCAAAGAGTCCAGGCAGAGAAACAGCAACTGCAAAGACCCTGAGGCGGGAGGAAGCCTAACAAGTTGAAGCAGCGACAAGGAAAACAGAGAGGTTGGGTCAGAACAGGAAGGGAGAGATTTATAGGAGAAGGATCAGGGAGCGAATGGAGATGCCTCAGGTTGAAGGGGGCCTTTTAGATCATTGACACGGGTTTGACTTTGACGCTGAGTGAGGTGGAAGCCACTGGGGGCTTTGAGCAGAGGATGACATGAACTGACTTCTGTTTGATAAGCATCACACTGGCTGCTGGTGGCACAACAGACAGGTGGAGGGATGGGGATGGACGGAAGTAGGGGACCAGGGAGGAGGCCATTGCGATGCTCTTGGTTTAAGTGATATTTGTATTTTCCAACTCTTTATCATAAAAATATTCATAGAGCCAAATTGAAGTTTACAGTGAATATCTGTCTACCCAGGATTCTGGTTATATTTTGAAAGAAGAGCCATGGGATTTGCTGAGCCTGCGGAGCCTATGGGACATCCCGGGGAAGTTGCCACAGACAACTGGATATTTCAATCTGGAACCAAACCGCAGTCCAGGCCTCCCCATCACACCAGACTCAGAAAGCCCATTGTTGCTAAAAGGATCATGTGTTATGGACACTGCCAGTCAGCTGGGACCTAACTTCTATTAAAATGTCATAAATCTGATAAACTATGAATAGTCTGAGGCTTCTTCAAAAAAAGTGTGGAAAATTATAAACAATTGCAGGGGAATCATGGATGTAGAAGATGAGAGACATAAACTATAGTCTAGCTCACTCAGTCAAAAAATGGTCATGCCCCAGCCAGTGGCTCAGTTGCTTGGGCATCATCCCACAAACCCACAGACTGAAAGGTCACTGGTTCTATTCCCCGTCAGGGCACACGCCAGTGTAGTGGGTTCGGGCCCAGGTCGGGGAGCATACGGAGGCAACCAATAGATATTTCTCTCGCTCATTGATGTTTCTCTCCCTCTCTTTCTCCTTCCCGTTCCTCTAAAATCAAAAATAAATCTAAAAAATTTTACAATATTCGGTTTAGCTAGCAGAATGCTTGTGAGTAAACATTACTGATTTCCAGTGAGCATATGAAGACCCGAGCCTCATAAGTCTTCCCTCTGTGGTCCCAGAGTCCCCATTTCTGCATCTGCTTGGCCTACGGGCCATGATAATGAACACACAGTGAAGAAGGGAGCAGTGAGGAAGGCGCTTTGTCTTGCAAAATTCCCTGTAACCTGGAGGCTGCCCCCTGAGTATTGTGATCAGGGCCGCAAGGCTGGTGCCAAAAAGAGGCTTAGAGCTGAGCAAACCTTCCAGCGGGGCCTGTCTCTGAGCAATGCTCCCCCGAGGCAAGGGGCATGAGAACAGCCCCCAGCTGGGTTGGAGCCTGGGCCCTACTGGGCCTCAAAGCTTTGAGGTCAGGAAATCCGGAGACAGAGGAGGGGGACATCATTGCCACATCCCCTTGCCCCTTTAAGACCCCCGAGGCAGGAAGGCTGCCCAGGCCTCGCCAGTTTCCTTCCCAGGCTCCTTCCTGGGAGGAAGGGGCTGCCTGTGCCACAGCAACAGGGCAAGGGAGGGAAGGAGGCTGGCAGGTGTTGCAATCCACAGTCCCTGGGCCTGTCAGAGGCCAAGCCATTAACGACAGGGCTGGAGAGAGAAGCCAGGCTGCAGCTATTTTCAGGAACTTGCCTGAAGAAGAGAGCAGAGACCAGGGAGGCCAGGCCGCTGCGGGCCGCAGGCTGCAGGGTGAGTAGCGGAGCCCCAGGGAGAGCTGAGCCCTAATGGGGGCTTGGAGTCCTGTGGCCACTCCCCCAACCAGCTCTGCCTAGCGCCAGTATGAAGGGGGCCCAGGCCTGGGACCAGGGCTCCTGCCTTTAGAGCCTGTCCCTTGGAACCAGGGGCCCTGGACGCCCAGTCTCTTTTCCCAGGGATGTCCCCACTTTGCGGGGAAGGGGGTGGCATCGGGTAAGCCACAAGCAGCCCAGATCTGAGGACACTGAGGGGGGCCCAGGAAGGGCCTAATTGTTATCCCTCTCTGGGCCTCTGTCTCTCAGAACCTCTGTGTCTCCACCCCTCCCTGCCCCCACCTCCATCTAATTTATGCCCCGTTTCTTTCTTTTCCGGCCCCCCTCGGGCTGGCCTGGGCTCTCAGTTTCTGTCTGTCTCAGAGGCTCCGTGTGCCTCTCTCTGCCTCCCATGTTTCCCTCTGTCTTTTGAATCATAAACTCTCTTGGGTCTCAGACGGTTTATCAGCCTCCCAGTGCCTCAGTCTCTCTGCGTGTCAGCATCCTCATCTCTTGGGCTCTTTCCTCTCCCTGTCTGGCTCTCGGCGTCTCTCCTGCCTGTCCTTACCTCCATGGGTCTCTCTGTGTCATCTTGGTCTGTGTGAGTGACTTCACTTTCTTACTCTTTCTGCCTTCCGTCTCTCTCTTTCTCTGAACCACTTCGGGCAAGGCCCCTCCCTCTGTTCATTCCCAGCTCCCTCCTCCTTCCAACCCTCCTCCCACAGAAACAATCTCCAGGTGAACCAAAGTAGAAAGAACAGGGGGAGAGAGGTGCGCCTTGGAGAAGGGGGGTGGGAGGTTGAGTGGAGGGAAAGTGGAGGGAAAGAAGAGGGAAGCAGAAAGCGGGGGTGTGACGCAGGACTCCAGGGGCAGTGCGGTGTGCTGGGTCCCAGATGGAGTCAAAAGTGCCCAGAGAAGATGGCTGGAGCCAAAGGAAGATGGGGGAGGCCAAGGAGCTGCAAGTAGGGGGCCCAGAAATGGGGCCTGGTAGCCATGCAGCATGACATAGACAAAAGCAAGGTGGTAGTCCTAGGAGGCTGTGACCACACAGCCCCCTTAGGCAAGGGAGGGGCACTAAGCCGTGCTGGGTTCCGTGAGGTGGTGCCCTGCTCCCTGGCCCATGAACATAACATAGTTATTGAGTGCTTTCTCCTTGCGGACCCCGTGCCGAGTGCTTTTATCACAGGTCATCTGGTTTCATCCTCACCACAAACCTGAGAAGCAGGTGCTATTATTATCCCTCTTTCACAGATGGGGAAACCGAAGCTCAGAAAGTAACTTGTCCAAGGTCACAAATCTGGTAAGTGGCAAGGCTGTGATTCAAATCAGCTGATCTGACTAACAGCTGGCTTCCCAACACCCCCCACCCCGCACACTGGCCCCAAGAGAGGAGACCACGCTCCAGCAGGCCCCAGATCTCACTCAACTGGGATGGGGGGTACCCAGGGCGGCCATGGGGGACCAGGGACTGATGCCAAGGATGCCAACACTCAGCAACCCAGGGGGCAAATGCCTGGCCCGTTGGGGGTTGGGATTTAGTTGCCCACTCTATAGACAGGAGCCAGCGGTGAAGTGGCCCCTCACGGGGCACGGGCTGGGCCTGAAGCTGACCCGTGCTGGCGCGGCAGGGCTGGGTAGGCTCAAAAGCACACGGAGCTGGAAAGGAGTGTCCCAAAACCTGGGCCAAAGAGGCCAAATCTTCCCCGACAAGTGTGTGGGGTAGGGGGGTGGGTAATCAAACTGGCATGCCATAGTAAGGAGGCCGCCAACCGCCGACTGGTAGACTGCAGTGCTGTGAACGACTGTGCGGGTTTCTCGCAACACAACGCCGCCTGCCCGAGGGGTAAGTGGAGGCTGAAATCCAGCTTGTTCTCCAGTTGCCAGATCCTGGCGTGGGGCTGCATCTGTCCAAAGGAAGTGGCACTTTTTTCCCAGTTAACAAAAAAAGTGACTTATGGGGTAGCCATCTGGTATCCTGACCCTGCAATGTATGTGGATAGACTAGGGATTTGGTTAAGACCCCTACAAGTGGAAACAGCCTTGGGTAGCTGGACAGTTCTTGTTCACACCTCTGTTCCGGAGGGAGAGAAAAGGGAGAGAAGTTCTCTCCCTCATGCGCACAGGGGAGCTGCTGGGACACCACCTTTGTTTTTGCGAATATACATGCTGGTTAGCCAGCGATTGCCACTGGCCTGCCATCGAGAATGTCAATTAGTGCCAGGGGATCAGGTGTCTGGCCCCAAGACCCCAACAGGATCAGAGCAGAGAGCTAGGCTGGAAGCCCACTCCTCAGCATACTTCCTGCTCTTGGAACTAATGCTCCCTCCACCCAGGCGCTGTGGTTGTGACTACAGGACCCTGGGCCCCAGAAGGCCTCCAGAGGTCTGTGCCCAGAATGGGGGGCATATTAGACCCCTTGTGTGTCCCACCCGATATCCTTCCCCCCACCCCCACCTTTCCCTTCGCCCACTTCCAAGGCTTCGCACAGGTGCGGGCTGACAGCCCCTTGCTTCGGCTGCTCCAGGGATTTGTCTCTCTTTGCCAGGGAGCATGTCTGACACTTCTGGCTTGTCTCACCCCAGAGAACCTGCCTCATACTCATGCGTGTGCAACCTGGACGTGCCAGGCAGTTAATGCCCCAAGGGACACCCCTAGATCAATGGGGACAGACGTCAATGGATAAATGTTTCCATCCTCCCTCCCATTCAAGGGATAAACTGTCCCTTGGGTGGACACTTCTGAGGCGTGTACATAGCTCCTCGGAGAGTTCCAGCAGGACTGAGTACCAATTGTCCACAGAGGCGACCAGCTTGACAACACGGTCTTGCGTTGGCTTTCCCTTCTTACCTGTTTCATTCTCCCTACTCCTTCACTCTGCTCCTGGGATCTTCCTAAAATAAACTACCTGCATGCAAGCCCTCACCTCAGGCTTCTCTTTTGGGGCGGAGGAGGGACTCAGCTAAGACAGAAGAGAAGTGGGGAGAATGCTGTTCCTTGCTGTTCCTCTCCCTGCTCTCTCCTGGAAGGCAAGTATAATAATAACAGTGACTGTCACTTATAGTCATTTCCTGTGTGTCAGGTCTTCTTTCCAAAGCCCTATGTAGTAAAGGCTATTACCTCCATTTTGCAGACAAAGAAACTGAGGCTCACCGAGGTCAAATAACCTAGCAAAAGCCACACTATGCCAGAACAAGGATTAAGCTCAGCTCTGACTCCCAAGTCCAAGGCCTTAACCGTCCCCCTACCCTCTGCCTGCAGGTGAACACCAAGTCGGCACTATGGCGGGACCGGGAACCTGGAGCCTGACCACAGCTGCTCTGATCCTCCTACTGCTCCCCAGAAGTGAGTGTGGTTGGGGGTGGGGTACAGTGGTGAGAGGGGAGTTACACGGAGGGATGTTGGGGGTGGAGGACAGAATCATTTCCCCACTACCACACTACCACACTGCTCCTGGGGTCCCTAGAGAATCCCAACAGAATCAAGACTGGGCCGCAGATACGGAGTAGCCGGGCTCCCATCCACGGGCTTCAAGGAAGGTGAGAGGGGCTGAGCTGATGAGCCCGGAAAAGGCCCGGGGCCCCAGGTCTTGTCTGCGAATCTCTGCCAGGCTGTCAGAAGGAACCTCTGACTCTGTGCAGTCTTCACAGGCAGCAGAGGGACCAGGGCAGGAGCCATAAGGAGGCAGGTTTCCTCCTGAAATCGGGAAGCCCAGGTCGAGTTCTCCCACTATGGAAACTCTGTCTCGAGAGGTGGAGACCCTCCCATCTCTGGGGGTGTGCAAGTTGAGGCTAGGATTGACAGGGATGTTGCACAACAGGGGTCGGCAAACTTTGTACAATAGTAATATTTAGGCTTTGCAGGCCACGGGCAGTCTCTGTTGCATGTTCTTATGTGGTTTTTGTTTGATTTGGTTTTATCCTTTTAAAAATGTAAAAAACCTCTTTGGCTGGCAGGCCATACACAAACAGGCCACCCTGGCCCCGTTGTAGAAGCCATGGCGTCCGGTGGGGTTTTGAAGTAAACAGTTTTACAAGGCTCCTTCCAGTCTGAAATTCTGAGTCTGTAAAGTGGTGGGAGCCCCATGAACTTACTCTGTGACCCTGGGCCAATTGATCCCCCTCTTAGGGCCTCAGCATCCCCATCGGGAAAATGGGCTGAAGGGCATATGAGGAGAGGAGAGAAAGCATGGTGGGCAAAGCTCAGTGCTTTATTCAACACGTATGCCCCTCGGGCTACTCTGTGCCAGGCACTGGGAATACAGAAGTGAGCGAAACAGGCAAAGTCTCTGGCCTCGCGGAACCTATGCTCTAGCTGGGGAGACAGACAAGCAAGTAGTCACATGACTCCATAAGTATGAAGGATAGTAAGAACTTTGGGAAAGTTCAGGGGGCTTGGCCTGGTCTGGTCGGTCAGTGCCTGGTCTGGTTCCCCCCAGATGCCTTAAGGTGAACCAAGTGAAAGAGGGTGGGAGGAGAAGAGCACCGCAAAAAGCAACAGCAGATGTAACGACCCAGAGATTGAAGAGAGCATTGTGTTTTCAAGGAGTAGCAAGAAGCCAAGGGGACTGGAGCTGAGAGAGGATGGTCTAAGCTGCAAGAGGGAATGTGCGGCAGGAGCCAGGCCACAGGGGCTGTGAGAAGGCTCTGGATCTTTATCCTAATCATGGCAGCAAATACTCGCCTCTCAGATACTGTACTGAGTGCCTTGCACACGTTGTCACAGCTAATGCTTCCAGTAACACTAAGACAGAGACTATTTTTATCCCCACCTTACAGGTGAGAAACCTGAAGCACAGAAAGTCTCAGTGACATACAAGTCACACAGTTAATAAGCAACAGGATCCGTCTCTAACCCTAGGCGGTCTAGTTCCAACACCCTTGCCCTCACCCATCGCTCCATGCTGCCTTGTGGAACAATAATGTGCCATTGAAGTGCTGTGGTCGAGGGGCGGACACACAATCAGATCTCAACTCTGAAAAGATTGCTGTGGCTTCAGGGTTCTTATCACTCTAATGGCTGCTTTCGCCATCCTTGGGGAGGGCTCCGGGGAGGGGCCTACACCCTATCTGGTGGTGTGCCGCCGTGGGCTTGCAAGAGCTGATTGTGCACAACTCTCCCCAAGTTCACATTCAGTGATGTCACGCTGGTAGCTTGCAATCCCTCGTGGTGGGAATATTTCACCAGGGAAGGCAGCCCATACTACAAATCAGGATCGCTTTTCCTCTGCATAGCCAGTTGACAAACTTTTACCTACACATCACTACCTCTGTCTCCTCCCCAAGAGCCTCTCGCAGTTTCAAACACAGCTCGTCATTCCAGCTCCCACATCTTGTGGGGTGAGGCAAGAAGGTGAGGGCCCTGAGTCTAGGAATACAAAGGCCTAGCTTACAGCCCAGCTCGGCCAGGCAGAGGAGTCACTTGTGGCCCACCGTCTTCCACCCCAGGCCTGGAGGAGTGTGGGCGCATCAGCCTCTCCACCCCAATCGTCCGCCTGGGAGATGCCGTCACCGCCTCCTGCATCATCAGCCAGAACTGCAGCCGCCTGAGCCCAGAGTCACAGATTGTGTGGAAACTGGGAACGAAGCTTCAGCCCAGGGGGAGGCAGCAGCACTTGCTGGATGGGACCCAGGAATCCACCATCACCGTGCCGCACCTCAACACCCCTCGGGCCCTTCTGTCCTGCTGTCTGCGCTGGGGCAACAGCCTGCAGATCCTGGACCAGGCTGAGCTGCAGGCAGGCTGTAAGTCCCTGCAGCCATCCACCTGCTCTGCCTCCAATGCCCGCCTGCCTATACTAATAAGAGTTATCCTTCCTTGAGCTCTTGCTCAGTAAGCACTTTCTGGGCTCGATGCCAGGTCATCTTCCTTACTAGCGGATATAGTGCTATTTAGCCCCATTTTACAGACGAGGAAACTGAGGTTCAGAGAGGGTAAGTGATGTGCTGAACGAAGGTCACAAACTCATAAGGATGGAGTGAAGATTTATAACAGGCAGTGTGGCTTGAGAGCCAGTGCGGTAACTGCTACTCTATGTGGCTGCCAAGTAAGCCCAACTCCCCAGCCACAGGAGGATGTGGACAGGGAGGACATTCTCTACCACCTGGACTCGCTCCCAGCTTCTCCCCCACCCCAGCCGCAGCCTTCTGCACAAACTGCAAAGAATGCAGTTTGCACCAAGCCAGTGCATAAGAAAAAAACAAAGACAGACCAAGGTTCTTAGATAAGAATCAATCATAGTAGAGCTCATGCTTACATAGCACTTACTATGAGCCAGTCACTGCTCTGAGCACTTTACATACAGTTAAGTCATTCACCCCTTACAATTACCCTAGGGGGTAGGTATATTACCATTTACCCCCTTTTTACAGATGAGGAAACTGAGTACTTAAGTGACATTAAGATCACACAGCTAAAAAATGGCAGAACCGGAATGAAAATCCAGACACTACACTGTCACTGTTGAAGGGGGCGGAGTTGAAGGGGTGTGTGATTCTCTGATCTTGTCCCTGTACCTGCCTATAACTCAGTTTCCCCCAGGGCTGCACAGAGACAGGCGAATAAACAAAGTGACCCCAGAGGGAATGGCCCAGAGCAGGGAAACAAAGCCAGCTGGGCCTAGTGGCAGCTTTCTGAGGAGCCCTACCCACACCCTCATCCCCCCACCCTATGCACAGACCCGCCCGCCACACCCCACAGCCTGTCCTGCATCATGAACCTCACAGCTGACAGCCTCACCTGCCAGTGGGAGCCAGGACCTGACACCCACTTGTCTACCAACTTCACCCTAAAAAGCTTCAAGTGAGTAGGGGTCTCCACTCCAGCTCTATTCCTTTGGGTCCTGGTGTGGGGCATAGGGAGGACCGTGGGGATGGAGGAGACAGAGGCAACAATGGGAGGGAGAAGGGAGCCTTGCTTTCTCCCTCTGCTTGACACCCAAGCCTGGCCTATTGGCAGGAGCCGGGGTAACTGCCAGGTCCAAGAGGAAGCCATCCCTGACTGCGTGCCCGAGGACGGGCAGAGCCACTGCTCCATCCCCCGCAAACACCTGCAGCTCTACCAGAATATGGGCATCTGGGTGCAAGCAGAGAATGCGCTGGGGACCAGTGTGTCCCCGCGGCTGTGCCTTGATCCCATGGATGTTGGTGGGTGATGCACTGGGTATGGGGGAGGGAAGAGGCCCCCACAAAGGACAGACCCAGAGAGGCACAGAGAGGGAAATAGACCCAGCAATGGACAGACAGTGGAAGACCTAAAGATAGAGAAAGAGAAGAGAGACAGGAGCAAAGTGGGATGCAGCTGAGAACAGAGGCATGGAAGAAACACAGGTGCAAGGACACACATTCATTCTTTTGGCAAATCTCTCGAAGTGCCTACTATGTGCTAGGCACTGTTCTGGGGGCTAGGGATACAGCAGTGAAAAAAAGGGCGAAAATTCTGTCCTTGGGATGTTATATTCTAGGGGACAAAATAAATAAAATGACAGCTGATGATAAGCATGATAGGGAAATTAAAGCAGGGAAGGGGTGGGGAGGGCTGGGGGTGGGGAGCAGTCGCTATTTCAGTAAGGTAGTCAGGGAAGGCCTCACTGAGAAGGTAACATCTGAAAAGACCTTTGAAGGAAATGAGGGAGCAGGACACTGGGAATGTGGAGGGAAAGTATTCCAGGGAACAACCAGTGCAAAGGTCCTGGGGCAAGAGTATGAAACAGACCTAGAGAGAAAGACGCATATTCAGAGACAGGCCACAGAAACATGATGACACAGGGATGAAGAGACACAGTGAGAGAGCAAGAAAGAAAGACACAGAGACCACGTGGATGGAGAGCCAGGGAGAAAAATGGAACCGCAGACAGGGAGAAATGGGAGCTAAGGCAGGGCCCTACAGGGTGGGGCAGAGAAAGTGTCTGACAACCCCTCTCCTTGCAGTAAAACTGGAGCCCCCCACGCTGTGGGCTCTGGACCCCGGCCCTGAGGTGGCCCCACCCCAGCCAGGCTGCCTACAGTTGCGCTGGGAATCATGGAAGTCAAGCCTGTACATAGATCAGAAGTGTGAGCTGCGCCACCAACCACAGCTTGCAGGAGCCAGCTGGGCCCTGGTGAGTTGGGGGGCAACTTCAAGAGCCTGGGGTGGGGGTGACTGAAGGGAGAGTAAGTTGAGCTGGTCCTGAAGAGCACAGTAATCTCAGAGCGACGTCTTGCCCCACCAGGTGGGCCCCCTGCCCTCCAGGACCCTCCAGCATGAGCTCTGCGGGCTCCTCCCATCCACAGTCTACACCCTGCAGATGCGCTGTATCCGTTGGCCCCTGCCTGGCCACTGGAGTGACTGGAGCCCCAGCCTGCAGCTGACCAGTGCACAACGGGGTAAGTGGGTGGGAAGGGGCTAGGAGCAGCCATCGGGACCCAGTCCCACCTCCAGGGCCCTCCCTGACCAGTACCCCCTTCTCTCACTCCACCCACAGCCCCCAACGTCAGACTGGACACGTGGTGGTGGCAGAGGAAGCTGGACCCAAGGACAGTGGATGTGCAGCTGTTCTGGAAGGTGACCACCATTGAAAGTCACCCCTGAGACCTCTTTCAACCCACACAGACCCCCATGGGCTGGGGCTCAGGGCTACACCAGGTCTGGGAGGCTTGGGTGCATTTGTATGTGATTTGCATACACTTTGCATGTACCTAGGAAGTGGAGTAGTGCCCTTGTGGGGAGACTACAAGGCAGGACTCACCTATGGCAAAGGGTTGGCTCAGTGAATAGTTAAGTGCCTGCTACACACACCGACTTGCTTCTTCCCTCCCTCCCTCCTAGGACCTGGCACAGGGCAACAGAAGGAAGGAGGGAGGGAGGGAGGGAGGGAGGAAGGCGGGCTCCCGGCCTGGAGGGCTCAGTTTCTGTTGTCCATCCACCCCACCTGGAAGCTCTCCCCCACTCAAGATGATCCTCCTTATCTTTTTCTTCCCATGCCCACCACAGCCAATGCCCCTGGAGGAAGACAGGGAGCAGATCCAAGGGTACCTGGTCTCCTGGAGACCCTCAGGTGCAGCTGGAGTAGTCCTACCCCTCTGCAACACCACAGAGCTAAACTGCACCTTCCGTTTGCCTTCAGAAGTCCAGGAGGTGGTCCTTGTGGCCTATAACACCGCTGGGACCTCTCATCCTGCCCCAGTGGTCTTCCTGAGGAAAGGTAAAAGGGGTGGGCAGCTAAGAGGGCATGGTGCTTAAGCATGTAAATTTGAAGGCTCAGCTGCCTGGGTTCAAATCTAGTCCTGTCACTTGCTAACAGTGTGACCAGGGCAAGTTACCTAACCTCCCTGACCTCTGTTTACTCATCTAGCAAATGGGGATGATACGGCACCTACCTCAAAGGGTTGTTGTGAAGATTACATGAGCTAAGGCATGTGCCTGGCACAAAGTAACTGCTCCATATGTGTTAGCTATTACTGTCATAAGCCAGAAGCAGGTTAAGCTGGTGGTGGTGCCCACACACACACACACACACACACACACACACATTCCATTCTGCCAAGGGAGATGGGAGAGCAAGCCCTACGTTCTTCAAACTGCAACACAGTCCCTTACCTAATCTCTCATTCTCCAGAGATCAGCCACCACCACCCCCAGGTTCCCCTGACCATGGGTCCTCACAAGGAGGGACTAACAATGACAATAGCTAATATTCCCACGGACCAGTTGCATGACCTTAGATATTACTTAACCTTTCTGTGTCTGTTTTCTCATTGATAAAATGGGGAGGGTAGGAGCACTCCCCTCATGGGACTGTTAGCATACACCAAGGACTATGCCTGGCACATAGGAAGAACTACGCAGTGTTAGCTTTTGTCATTGTCAAGCAGTGCTCTACACCAGGCACTAACACTAGGGTTATTCCACGCATCATCTCATCTAATCTGTATCAAGACCCTAGAGGGAAGAACTTTTATCATCGTTTCCATTTCACAGATGAGGAAACAGGCTCAGATGTTGACTTGCTCAAGGTCACCCAGTTTGTAAGTAGCAAAACCAAGATTTGAACCCAGGTTTCTGGCTCTCGGGCCTGCATTCTTTTCACCTTCGTTCCATCTTCTTCCACTCTGCCTACAGGCCCACCTCTGGCTGGACTCCATACCATGGCCCGAGGCCCTCACAGCCTCTGGGTAGGTTGGGACCCTCCCAGCCCTCAGCCTCGGGGCTATGTGATTGAGTGGGGCCCGGGTCCCCCCAGCCCCAGCGGCAGCCATAAGACCTGGAAAATGGAGCATAACGGAAGCATTGCAGGGACACTGCTGCAGGGTGAGGCAGGCCTGGGAGCGGGCAGGTGGGCAGAGCTGGGAGACGGGGAGGCAGAGGGCCAGGGCAACCTAACCACCCTAGACAAGCAGATTCCCAAGTCTTTCTTGATCCTTCACTGGTCTCACCTCATATACTCAGAATCAGGAAGTTCTTCTTAGAGTTTAACTGGACCCTCTCTTGCTACAGCCCTGACTCTGCCACCCTTCTAGCTCTCTTTCCCGCCTTTTTCCCCTTACCCCTACCACATGATCTGAAGAAGAGACTGCAGAGGCTAGCGCTGCAGTGTGAGGCCCACATTGTCCTGCACAAGAGGCCTGAGCTTAGCCCCTGACCGTCAGCAGAGGTTATCACCTTATCAGAGTGCCTACCCCATTTTCTCTCTACAGAGAACATCAGGCCCTTTCAGCTCTACAAGATCACTGTGACCCCCTTGTACCAAGACACCATGGGACCCCCCCAGCACATCTATGCCTATTCCCAAGAGACGGGTTCGTCAGCCACCAGGCCCCTTCTCAGAATCGTCTCCTCTCTCTCCAGCCCTGCCGAGGCCCCAACATCAGGACTATGAGGGAACATTTCCTTCTTCCCCTACCTCTGGCCCAAAGAGGGTTCCTCCCAATCCTAAGGTTGTCCCAGGCTTACACTGGACCCCTGTGTAAGCAGCTAGAAAGAAGTCAGTGGTGGGGTGATAGAAATTAGGCAGTGAGTTTGGCAGAATCCAGGGAGCAAGTTGGCAAAAATCAATCGATTGTCCTGTCAGAAGTGTCACATGTGATGGAAATAGAGAGGGGGCCTGGCATAAATTCAGAGAGTGAGTGGCAGAAATTGAATAGTAAGTCAGACCAAAAGACCTGGTAGTAATCAGGGAGTGGGGCTTTGGAGTCAAAGAGAACCGGGTTCATACCCTAGCTCAGTCACTTTTTAGTAGATGGGATTCAGTCAAAGTTCCTGAGAAAATGAGGCTTGAATATGAGTCCCCTTGTACTCTCTTATATCACACACCCAGCAGTATGTCCCAGTTCTTGGGTCTGGGGAGCCACAGAAGTCCAGCTGGGCTCTCCACCCTGCCCCGTGTCAACCCTGCACCTCTCTCTCCTCTGGCAGCCCCCTCCCACGCCCCAGAGCTACATCTAAAGCATGTTGGCAAGACGTGGGCCGAGCTGGAGTGGGTACCCCAGGCCCCTGAGCTGGGGAAGAGCCCCCTTACCCATTACACCATCTTCTGGACCAATGCTCAGCGCCAGTCCTTCTGTGAGTCTATCCTCAGCCCCAGAATACCCAGGAGGGGCTGCTTAGCAGCCTTGGAGGGAGCCTCCGCTTCCAGGTCCAGGCTAACCATTCTCCTCTCCTCCCAGCCACCATCCTTAACACTTCTTCCCATGACTTTGTCCTCCCTGACCTGGAGCCTGCCAGCTTGTACCATGTCCACCTCATGGCTGCCAGCCGGGCGGGAGCCACCAACAGTACAAGCCTCACCCTGATGACCTTAGCCCCAGGTAAGGGACGAGGGGGGCTGGCCAGGCAAAGCCAACAGGGAGTGTGCCTCACCATTTTTACAATAGTCCGGGTTTGCCTGGATCTTCCGGTCTGAGGAGGAGACCCAGCCCTTCCCTCAGATCCCAGTCTGAGGGGGGAGACATAGCCCTGTCCTTGGATCCTAGTCTGAAGGAGGAGGTCCAGCCTTACTAGTATGCACACTAACCTCTTCTGACTCTCTCCTGACCCCAGGAGAGTCCAAGCTGCCCATCATCCTGAGCGTGTTCGGCCTCCTGCTGCTGCTCACCTGCCTCTGTGGGGCTGCCCGGTTTTACTGCAGACCCAGGTGAATCGAGGGATCTGACACCCAGATACCCCTCCCCACAAGGAACTGCAGGCCCAAGTGGGCCAGTCTAAGTCCATCCCAGCCATCCCAGGCCTCAGGGCCTATGTCTAGGAGTCAGGCCCTCCACCTTCTCCTCTCTTCACTAAGCGGCTAGCCCTTCCACTGCTAGGAATGGGTGGGAGAAAGGATGGAAAGCTGCGAGGGTATGCCTGACCCTACCTTCACCTGCCCCCTTCTCCAGCAGGAAGAATCCCCTCTGGCCAAGTGTCCCAGACCCAGCCCACAGCAGCCTGGGCTCTTGGGTGCCCACCATCATGGCGGAGGTGAGAACTCTGGAGGGAAAGGGAAATGGGGTTGGCAGTGTTGGTCCAGGCTCAAAGTGAAAGGACGCCCCTCTGAGGATGAATACTCAGGTCTTCCCTTCACTTCCTAGCAGGATACCCACCCTTTGAAGTAAAGCAGACCTGAGTTTGCATCCCAGTTTTACCCATTTCAAAGGCTCAGACATCTCACTGTGAAATAGGACTAACCCCACGCAGAATCATTGGGAAAATTAACCAAGCGAAGCCTGAACGGCATATAACACAGAGCATGAACACATGAGGTGCTGTGCAGGTGCAACTCTTTGAGTTCCAGCAGAGAGCAGCAGGAAGGTCCCCACACTGCCCCAACTCAGGAAGGGACAGTGGCTGGGGCAGACATCTGAAATGAATCATGCCCTCACCACATGTCCTTATGTCCAGGAGACCTTCCAGCTGCCCAGCCTTTGGGACCCCAGCATGCCACCCATCACCAAGATTACGATTCTCGAGGAGGAAGAGAAGAAGCCAGGGCCCTGGGAGTCCAATGACAGCTCTGGAACCTGTGGTCTTCCCACCCTGGTCCAGGCCTATGTGCTGCAGGGGGACCCAAGAGCAACTTCTCTTCAGCCCCAGTCGCAGTCTGGCAACAGTGACCAAGTCATATACGGACAGGTGCTAGGCAGCCCCACCAGCCCAGGGCCAGGGCATTACATCCGTTGCGACTCCACTCAGCCCCTCCTGGGGGGCCTCACCCCGATCCCCAAGTCCTATGAGAACCTCTGGTTCCAGACCAGCCCACTAAATACCCCAGAGCCTCTAGTTCCAAATCAGGACGATGACTGTGTCTTTGGGCCACTGCTTGACTTCCCCCTTCTGCAGGGGCTCCAGGTTCATGGGGTGGAAGGTCTGGGTGGCTTCTAGGGCTTTTTGGGATGTCGCAGCTGGGTCTGCCTCAGGAAAGGCAGAAACGCTCCCAGTTTCCCCTATCTGAGGCCCCCAGCACTCCTTCCCCATGTTCCCAATACCCATGGGCTGGACCTCCCACTTTAAAGGTCAGAGACTGCTTCACCCAGCCTGCCCACTAGCCTTCGGTGCTTATTTCCTGTCATTTCAGTCTCTTAAACTGGTTTATAGTTCGGTTTGGTTTGGTTTTATTTTGAGAAACTCTTGCATGTGCCTGAGTCTCTGTTCTTCTTTTCAGGGGGACAGGGAGGCTGTACCTTTCAGAATTGTTGGTTGGTTTATTTTTCCTTCATTCAACCAGAACCCTATCTGGCAGCAGGGACTTAAAAATAACATAGCTCAGTCCATCCTCAAAGAGCTCCCATGCCAGTGGTGGAGAACTGAAAACCGATGACTGGGACACAGTGGCCAGGGTTACCTGGAAGGAGGCACAGAGTGGGATACAGACCTTAGAAAATAGTAACTTCTGTTGTGATAATATAATTAAAAACAAAATCTCCCACCAACCTAGAAAACCTCTCTAGAAGGACAGAAAGGAAGAAAACAGTTTTATTACTGAATGAGCATTAAGCCAGAATGTGATGTGCATCACATGCAATTAGCTAAAGGGCTTGCAAAGACAGAAAAAAATTGTACTTTTACACAACCAAGCAAATACAACTTATTGCATACATTTTCTCAAAATAAACAATAACTAGTTCTCAAGCAAGAGGAGTTGACAGAACCATTTGTCATACAGAAGTCATCCTAAATTCACCTGGTAGACAAGGTACTCACCTGTGTTTGCTAATTGCATTTATCCAAAAAAAATTAATTTCTCATATCTTTGTGAAAGGAGGTATGTTTGCAACTTGGAGCTAGGTACCAGGTGAAGTTAGGTTCCTACCCTCCCGCAGAAACTGGGAGGTAGGGGCACTATCTTCCTTAGTGATTGCATTTCAAAGAAATGGCTCCGAGGTCCTTGAGAAAGACATTCCTGGGTTGTTAAAACCGGCAAGAGGCTAATTTAGCTTTTAAAAAGATTTACATATATTTCAAAAGGGCAAAAAGCATTCACAATTACAAGCGTTCTTTTTCCCCTTTTTGCACCAAAAATTAAAATCTATTTTTCCTACTTCTAATTTGTATTCGTTCTTTCACTCTCCATTTCACAAATATTATCACAACTGTTACCTATTGAATGCTTACTATACAACGGGTGCTTCGCACACAAGTGCCTCAATTTATCCTCTAAAACAACCTATAAAGTGCATACTGTTATTACCATCCTCATTTGATGGATGAGTACACTGTGACCCAAGAAGGCTGAGTGACTTGCCCACTGCATCACATGGTGAGTAAATGGCACATGGAGGATTCCAGACCAGAGCAGTCTGATTCCAAAGTCTGCGACCTGTACCACCAGGCTACAAGGCTGCCAGAGAGGACGCTGAAATTCGGTCGTTCTTACTGGGCCTCATCCTGGGTTTGGGGGGTGAAAGGAGTGTTGAAATACTAGGTTCAGGGGAGAAGGCTACGACAGACTCCACGGAAGCCCCCAAAATAATCGGGGCCGTGGTCAGGAACGTAGAGTGGGATTAAGGGTGGGATGCATGTCCAAGAAAAAGTAGCATTTTAGAATGTATACAACATCGCACACCACTATCGCCGCCAGGCAACCGCCACGTCCCCAGCCTCGAGCCACCGCTCCCCAGACCAGACTTCTCCGCTCTACCCACTCCCGCTTCCAATCCACCCTCTCGGTCCTCCTCTGCTCGGGCCTCGCAGCTGCACTCGATTGGTCGAGCCTGAGCCAGCATGGCGGCGCCCATGTAACCCGGTCTGTACTGCGAAGGCGCCGGCGACGCCGCCAGCTGGGGTCAGAAGTCAGCATGCTGAGAGCCGCGTGGAGGGTGCTCAGTTATATTCGGACCCAAGCCCCAGCCCTTGGGCCATTGAGTGGAGGGTACTCCCGGTTTCCAAACGACCGCGGGGCCCTTCCCTCACCTCCTCGCGGTGAGGAGCTGATTAACGGGACAGCAGGAGTAGGGAAAGGTTTCGGCGGAGATGGAAGACACGGGAGACCAGGATAGGGGAGAAGTGCAGCGACAGGATAAGAGCGAAAGGGTGGTGGGTGGGGAAGAAGGGAGGCGAGGTGGAAGAGACATGGGTCAGCGTGGTGCAGAAGAAATGGGACAGCGGTTAGGCGCAGAGGTGCAAACACTGTGGAAGGAGGGCCATAGAAAGGAATCGAGGCATGGCCTCAGCCCTGTCTTTTCTGCCTAGGTCTCATCCTCGGGGCCTCCCGCGGATATGCCATCCAGAAACCAGGTAGGAGCTCCTGGGTGGGACTCGGGCGGAACTCGGGGCTGTAGAGACTACCTAGAAGACTTGGGGTGGCCAACAGGACCGAGGGGGCTAGTTTAGCCACTAGATAGGGTGGGCCAGAGGTCCAAAGCAGAAACCACCACCCCCCACGTCCACCTTGTCACAAATCTCTACGCCGAAGCCTCCTTGCTGTGCAGGGGCGATGGAGCGCGGGAGCCGGAGAACCTTCCGACTGCGTATGAGAGGAAATGAGCTAGCCAGAGGGAGCCAACCCAGGCCTACCTAGTATATAGCACTTTGTACCTGCCCTTCTTTGGGGGAAGGTATGGTTTCCTCTTCCAAGGCAGTCCGCATGTTAGTAAATATGCTGGCTAAGGTGATTATGCAGAGTCTCATTCTAAGATGAGTGTAGGAGTATCTTTTTGAGAGGATGGTCCTTAGTGTTCAATGATAAAACATGAAAAGCATCCTTAGTACCGTGTGCAATAAACCGTAGTATCTATTAGTATTTATTGCTATTATTTGCATAGTGGCAGAGTAGGGTCTGCCTGGAGAGGACAAGTTGTTCTCCCCCATATCTCTCTCTCATGGGTAAGGGAAGATTGGGATACACATTCCCGGGCTGAGAGTTTCCTGTGGTCTATATTTCACGCTTACATTTCAAGTGTCCTAAAGCCTCGGGCTCCTCCTTAACCCCCTTATTTCATTAATGCAGTCAGCTGGCAAGTGTTTGTTGAGTGCCTGTTCTGTGCTGGGCTGCGGATCAGACTGGGGAGGAAATCAAATTCAGTCCACCCACAGGAGGACCCATCCTATTGAGCATCTGTAACGGTAGAGCGAGACAGGTGTGAGAGATGAATGCACAGTACGGGGTCTTAGGAAAGGCCATCTGCTCCCAGCGTGAAATATCAAGATCGGTGCCTGGGGAGTTTGCAGAGGAAAAACTGAGCCCAGAGATAACCAGTGCCTTGCGTGAGACCTCGTTGCCTCTGATAGAGTTGGTAAGAAGAGTCAGTCAAGCCTGGAAGGATGGGCAGTGACAGTTGACTCTGGGTGTTTTCCATCCCTCCATTTGACAGCCTGGCCCAGCCAAGAAGATGACCCACCCCCTTCCACACTGCTCAAAGATTACCAGAACATCCCTGGAATTGAGAAGTAAGCAGGAAGAAATCTCTTTGATGAGGCAGGGGGCCTTGGGAGAATTGGCAGGGAGGGGGAAGACTGTGGCTTCGAGGCCTGGCCTGCTGTATCTGAGGCTGGAGTTAGAATGGAGCAGGGAACTGTGGAAGCCCGGGCATGGTGACGGAGAGTGGGCAGCAGGGACAGATGGAGCTTTTGGGCCCAGCGGCTGCTTTTGTGCTCTGAGTGAACATCCTATACCATTAGATACCAAGGAGGCAACATGCCTCACAGGTCTTTGTAGAAATTTATCATGTCTTAATTCCCTCAAAAGCTCTGTGAGGAAAGAAATATTATCCCCATTTTATAGATTATCTAGCTGCCTAATGTCATACAGCTCCTAAGGGACAGAGCTGGGGTTTGAATCCTGGGCCAAACAACACCAAAGCCAGGAACGTCCTGCTCAGCCCCTGTCCTGAGCGGTGGTGAGGTGGGCAGCCCCTCTTATCCCTCCCACTGTGCAGTGTGACTTGAGGAAGAAACAATGATTATAGAATTGAAGCGTCTGAAGACAGATCGAACCATATTCTAGCTAAAATGGAAATCCTCCCTTGGCCCTCTCTGGGATGAGCCTGGAACACTCAAGCTGACAGCTGCGATTTTCTGTAGTTATGCCATTGTTCCACGGTCCCAGCCCAGCAAATCAGATTCATGCTGACTTTTAATCTGTGGGAAATGGCTCCCAACTTCCAGAGAGACTCATTTGTGGTAAAAGAAATTTTTAATCATCCCTACTTTTCAAACTGAAATGAAAACAGCATTGCTCCCCCTTTCTCCTCTACCCCCACATCTTTCTCTCATTTCTGTGGTTTTTCCACAGGGTTGATGACGTCGTGAAAAGACTCTTATCTTTGGAAATGGCAAACCAGGTAAATGGACTGTGCCAAACCTTGGCCTCCCTCAGTCCTCTCCTCTGGTAACACCTCCCATCCCATGCTTCTCAAGTCACAACACTTACACCAGTGTCATTCTGTGTCTACTTGCTGATACCTCAAGGTATCAGCTCAAGACTGAGCAGCTCAAGGGCAGGGGTAGTCTTATTCCCCCATTATGCCCCTAGCACCTGAAAAACAGTAGGTGCACAATAAACATCTGATGCCTGAATGAATGAACAAGCTTTAGGGACATTCATCTAACAAGTCATTTCTCCTGTCAGTAGCATTGGCCTTGGGCTCACCTAGATGCGAATAGCCACGTGCTTGGCCAGAGGCCAGGCCCTGGTAGCAGAGTGAAGCCACGCCCCGAGCTTTATGGCCTAGTTGCTATGACTGCAGCCATGGCGTTGGAAGTGTAAGGGCTAGTTCTCACAGGGCGGCAGACTTCACAAATTCTCTGTCTCTGTCTTCAACAGAAGGAAAAGCTAAAAATCAAGCAAGAGCAGTTGATGAACAAGGTTGTGGCAAACCCTGAGGACACCCGCTCCCTGGAGGCTCGAAGTTGGTCGGGGGCCCTTGGGGAGTGGGGGTACAGGGGAGTCTGCTAGCTAGTACCTGATCCAGGGCCCTCGTCTACAAGTCCACCAGGAATTAGACGTGGCTTATTAAAGGGGGAGACAGGGAGGACCACGGGTAATGAAAACTGGGTGTCTCTCCTGAGCTGTGTGATGCTGGAGTCAGCGCCCAGACCCTGCCCTGCACCTCAGCTCAGCAGGGCTCCTCAGGAACCCAGATTCGTCTCTCTACCTCTCTCCACTGCAGCTAAGGTGGCGTGAAGGGGCCATGTGGTCAGGGCCAAGGTTCCCACTGCCCTGTCTGAGTGCTCCCAGAATTCATTGTGTGTATGGGAAGGGCCTGCCATAGTTACCACCGCTCCTTGGGGCCACCTTCTGCTTTTGCCTTTACTCCCATCTTTGCAATATAGGTAGGAATCAGACGAGAATACCTGAAGGAAGGATATTCTGGGGCTTTAGGGGATGAGTAGAAGTTGATAATTCTGAAACCCATTAGAGAAATCACAGAGGTAAGGGCGGCAGCCGGACGGGGAAAGGCAAGGAGCAGAAGCTTGGCGGTTTGGGAATTCGATCTATCTTTATTGGCTAGGGCCTCTGGTGCAACGTCGGATCATTAATAGGAACACTCTTAATTTATTGTGCTGTGAAGAGTGCTATTTGCTATGGTTTAGGGATGATACCTTTATAATATTAAGGAGCTTTCCTTCCTTAGGCTGGGCTTTCTAAAGGAAAGATAATCCAAAGTCTTTGGGGACCTTGAAGTACAGAGTGCTTAGGGAATTACAGAGAGCCGTGCAAGAGCCTTGGTCATTGTTATTCCTTGAGGTCATAATACATAACCCAGACCCGGGCCCTTCCTTCCTCTGTGCCCGGCTCTCACCCTCTGTGGTTTGTGGTTTCAGTTGTTGCCTTGACGGTCAAGATTCGCAATTATGAAGAACACATGCAGAAACATCGAAAGGTAAGCCCTGAGCATTACTTACAGCTAAACACCAGCAGCCGGGGCAGAGGAGTCTGAGCAGGGAAGGGCTCTGAGTCCAGAGAGGCAGCTTGAGATGCCAGGAAGCTACAACACCAGAGTGCCCACCCCTCAGCTGCAATGGAAAAAACATTTCCCTCCTGCCTCCAGCAGAGAAATGGAAGCCTTCCAGGGCTGTATAGAGTGTCACCAGTGGTCAAGAACACAAACTTTAGAGCATGGTCACAGTGTCTGGCACATAGTGGGTGCTCAGTAAATATTTGTTGAATGCATGAATGGGGTCAGGTTATTCTGGATTCAAATCCCAGCTGTGCCACCTCCACTCAGCTAGTGATGTGATTCTCGGAAAGTTACTTTGCAAGTCTGAGCCTCAGTTCTATCTGTAAAATGGGTAACATAATAGTACCTACTGACAGGATTGCAAGGACTATATGAAATAATAAAAGCAGCCAACATGATGTAAACAAAATATTTAGGCCTCTTCCTAAATACTTTACATGCACTAGCTCATGTAACCTTGATACCCGCCTTTCCATCCCATTTTACAGAGGAATCATCTAGGCATGCAGTGGTTAAGTTATTCCTCAAGGCACAGTCCTAGGAAATGATGTGCTAGGACAGGAAACTAGGTAATCTCGCTCCAGGGCCCATCTTCTTAACCATTACGTCATATATCAACACAGTGTTGGGCACAGAGCCGCTGTAATTAAGCAGCTGCTGGTATTTTTAATAAACACACAGTTGTGAATACAGACCAGTCCACCTCCAGGCTAGCACGTCAGTGTTCCATGGAGCCAGCCCATCCTGTTCTTAGAGGTCAGAGTTTTGTCCTGGAGAGTGGGTCACCAGCCTCACTGCAGAATTTTCTCATGCAGCAGCACCTGGCGGTGGGTGGGGGGGTCTCCTGAAAGAGCAAATGTCCTTCCCTCTTCTCCACTCCAGCTGACAATTTGCTGAGCTGTGAGAGGCTGAGTGGGTAGAGTAGGGAAAGAGCATGAGATTTGGAGTGAGACCAGTAGACCCATATCCAAGACCTGATAACATCGTTGAGCCTTTATTTTCCCATCTGTAAAATGGGACTAACAGTAACAATACCTTTCCTCAGAGTTGCACCGATATTTGCATGAGACTGTTGGGAGGTTTCAGTGAGATGATAAAATGACTGTCCTTCGTTACTATGAAGTGGTACACCACTTACGTATATAATACTGAAAGGAATACTAACTCTCTAACAGGACAAAGCCCACAAGCGCCATCTGCTGATGAGCATTGACCAGAGGAAAAAGATGCTCAAAAACCTCCGTAAGACCAACTATAAAGTCTTTGAGAAGACGTGCAAGGAGCTGGGGATCGAGTACACCTTTCCCCCTCTGTACTACCGAAAAGCCCACCGCCGCTGGCTGACCAAGAAGGCTCTGTGCATTCGAGTAAGGGTCCAGACTGCCGCTTTCTGGGACTTTCATTCTGGGACTGCAGTAGAGAGAGCAGAAGGGAAGGGCGCTTCTGATCAAGGCATGGATCAGACCCCCAGGCCTTGTGGTGGCTCGCAGGCCACCGGCCCCATGGAGAAAGGCTGGGGTGACCAGCTGGGGGTGTCAGTTTCCAGCCCACCTGCTCCCAGTCAGAGGTTTCACATAGGATTACAAAGTCTTTTCCTGCTCTCTTCCATCTCCAGGTTTTCCAGGAGACTCAGAAGCTGAAGAAGCAAAAAAGGGCCTTAAAAGCTGCAGCAGCAGCCCGGAAACAAGACCAGTTAAACCCAGAAAGCTCTTCCAAAGCCGGACCAGGGGCAATCAAGGAAAACCAATAAATTTTGTTCAAGTTATAGCTTTCTGCCTCAAAGAATAATAGGAGAGAAGGTGGGGCTCTTTGTGGCCTGAGGAGGAGTTCATTCATTCTTCCATTCAGCTCTAGGATCGAAGGGTTGTCCGAGGCAGAGTCCCTGCCCTCACACATCAGAGGACACACTTTCATAGCACACCACACACACAGACAACTCCCTGTCATCCAGGTGCTGTGTCAGTGGAGGTGAAACTGAGCACTGCAGCACAGAGGAAGCGTGGCTGGCTGGCTGCTGGGTGAGACGATCAGGGGAGTATAGATGTCTCTAGAAAGGTAGTTGGAGACAGTGGAGTGCCCCGAATGCCACGCCAGGGCGATCTGCCAAAGAATAGGAAGCCACGGAAGGAATACATCATGTCGAAAGTATTGTCTTCTGAAATTGAGCCTAGCTGCCAGTGTGGGTGGAGGAGAGAAAAGAGCCAGTAACATGGAGGAACACAGTGATGCCGACAAAAAAATAAAGAAAAATATGAGAAAGATTTTGGCCGAAAAAGCGGAGTTCGGTTACTGATGATAGGACCCAGGCAATACAGCTAGGAACCAAGGCTTAGGTTTCAAGCCTGAGTGGCTGGAAGGGAAGATGAGTAGTAGGTTTTACAACTTGAAATGTGCAGAAATGGTTGCTCTTCAATGTAAAAATGTACAGCAGATGGCTGGAAGGTGATCCTGGAACTCAAGATGGCGGTGAAGTATGGGTTCCCTGCCCTCAAAGCAGAAAAAAGGGATAGGAGGCCTGTTTAATGGCTAGGAGGGAGCTTCAGAGTCTCTGGCACATGTCCTCCAGGAGCAGGACAGACAAGAACTGGCCTGGTGTGCTTTGGGAAGTAGGGAACCTGGTGGGCTTCACTCCAAGTAGGTTTTAGGGAGGGAATGCAAATAATTCAAGGACTTCTGATTCTCCCCCATCTAAAAGGAAAGTCAGCTACCATTTTATTAGTGATTTCATGGCACCTTGCATGATCTCCTTGATTCCTCAGCAACCCTGTGAGATGAGTGTGCCCCTCCAATTTAGTGTGAGGAAGCTCAGCCTCAAAACAGCTGCACAACGTCACTGCGGGGAAATACAGCTGAGACTGGCCCACCCATCAGCTCAGGGACTGCTCTAAACTTTAAAGTTTAAGAGGCTGTTGCAGGTCTGCTGGGCTGGGTGACACCCTACCAAATGTGTCCAACCTTTTGGTGTGTCTGCGCCACACATTAAATACACAGTAACATAATCACACACAAAAAAAAAAAATCTCATGTTTTAAGTAAATTTACGATTTCACGTTGGGCCTCATTCGTACCCATCCTGGGTCACATGTGGCCCACCGAGCACAGGTTGGACACCCCTGGCCAGTTTCGCTTGGGCGTTTCTCAATCTCCAGCATGGGGGCACCTGCGCACGCAGCAGCGCTGACTGAGGTGTCCTGAACCGGGCTGGGCTGCGAGAGCCTGCTGCTCCCTGGGCGCCAGCCCCTGCCGCCCACTACACTTGCCCCACCGAGCCCTTCCACACAGCCTCCCAAAGTCAAAACCAGCGCTCCCACCCCAGGGCCTGCCGGACCAGGCCTCTAGTCCATACACCTCGCAGGTCTCGGGTACCCCGCCCAATAAGCGTCCTCTCCCGGGCGCCTCACAACAAAGGGCGTGCTCATTGGCTCCTTTTGCTATCCGCCACGTTACCCTAGCAACCAGGCTACAGAGACGCGGTGGTTGGGCCTCCAGTTCTCTGGCTCCCCAGCCCTGGGTCACTTCGCCACCTCTGCTCCCTTTCGGCGTCATGTCGATGCGGACGCTACCGCTGCTCTTCTTGAACTTGGGTGGGGAGATGCTTTACATTCTGGACCAGCGGCTGCGGGCCCAGAACATCCCGGGAGACAAGGCCCGCAGAGGTGAGAAACGCCCGGCCTGCACAGCCAGCCCCACGCCCCACGCCCCACAGCCAGCCCCCTTACAGACTGACCTTACAACACCCCTGCGCACTGCACTCGTATAGCCAGAGATCTTTCTCTGAAGGTCCACAGCCCCATCCAGTCAGAACCCCTCAGGAGTCAGATTCCGCAAAAGATCCTTTCACAGCAGAGGGATTTAATACCCTCATTGAATGTTATTACAGTACCTCACGTCCCCTCCCCTAATTTCCTCATCCCCCTCAAATTGGCGAGGTAACTTCCCACCCTCTCTTGACAACTGGCTCCTCCCAGATGTAGGGAACTCAGCCGCCCAGCACCTGGCGACCTACTCTTTGCTCGTCCGGACATCCCCTTCTCCTCGTCTTCCCGGCCGCCCAGCCATGGGCCAGGCTCTGATTCTCCAGTGCTCTGTGCAGTATCCTCCTTTATATCCTCCTTTGTAAACTGGAACCAGTATTACTAATTTCAGAAGCTATTTCTAGAAAGGTGAGGTCCTGAGATAACACAGATAAATAAGAAAACATAAAAAATTTTAATTCTTCCCCTTCACAATTGTTGGAAAAGAATACAATTGTGGAAATAATTCTATGAGAGTTTCTGAAATGTAAAATCTGTCCTCCTATACACCCCATCTAGCCCCCGGAGAAATGACCACCCAGAACTCTCTGTCACCCTTTTTTTCTCCCTCTTTTATTTCCTTCTCAATCAACAACTACTTTCACCAACTTTCCTGGCATTAAATATTATATTTCAAGGTAAAGGAAGAAAGGCGATATAAAGGTAACTGACACGGCCACTGATTAAAACATTTATTCTCTCCAACAAGTCTTTGTATGCTCAATTGATGTTAAGTATGTATATTCTGGTATTCACTGTTGTGTCCGTGTAACTGAGTCCAAGTCCATTCATAAAAAGATAAAAAGAACTCCTTATAGCACACACCCTCCATTCACTCTGTACACTGCTGCCAGTGAGCTTTCTAAAATGCAAATCTGTCCATACTCCCTGCTACTTAAAACATCCTGTCAGCTTTCCACTACTGTCTGGAAGGAGGCCAAGTCCTTGGGAGGACATTTCAGGGCCCTTCCTGGTCTGATTTGTATCAACCTCTGCAGCCCTGCCTTCCACCACTGCGTGTCTCCTACTTTGTATCTTAATACCAGACTGTTTGTAGGTCTCCGTTTAAAGCATGTTCATTCCTCTCTCCATGCCCATTCTACCCCAAAGCTTCCATTTCTGTGCTAGTAACTCCCCTTTCATCCTGCATAATTCAACTTGAGATTCCTTTCCTGCAGGAAGCCTCCCCACGTAGGGGAAGGACCTGCACGTACTCCCATAGCACCCATGCATGCCTCTCTACCTATCGGTAGCCACATTATCCTATAATGGCCTGTGTGTGTCTCTCTCACGTGATTGTCTTATTCATCGTTGTAGTCCAGCACCCCAGCGTAATACCTAGACCAGAACAAAGTGGTGCACAGTAAATGTTGAACTGAAGTGCGAAATTCTCTGTTTTATATGACGTTACCATTTATTCCTCAAGAGGGTTCTGTTTTCCTTGGCGCCTATGTAGTGTGATTTGATTTGGGCTAAAGGCATCAGTGAGCTGACAGGTAGTTCTTGGATGGGTAGTCTGCATCTTGGCAGACAGTGTAAATAAGCCATTAAGAGCGTGCTCTCTGGAGTCATACAGATATGGGTCCCAATTTCAGCTTTACCATTTCACAGAGTATAAGCTCTATAAGCCTGTTTCTTTTTCCATAATATGGGAATAATACATACCATGTAGCAAAGTTGTAAGAATTGAATGAGATAATGTGTGTCTTTAACATATTTAGCACAATAAGTAGCAGATGTTGTCTTTCAAGAGGAGATCTGGGCCAGACCCTATGAATAATACTAAGGGACTGGCTTCCTTTGTCTTCGGGAGCTGTAGTCCTTCAGGGTTTGCTGGATACAGCCACCTTTGGTAATTCACATTCACACACTCATTCCTTCCACAGTCGGGATAAGTATCAGATGACATGGGAGATGATGGGTGGAACATCATTCAGCCCTTCTGCACATTACCTGCAAGTAGACCTTTTGATTAGTCTGGTCCAGTAACTGATTCTACAACTGGAGGACATGTCTTCGTAATGACAACAACAACAAACAGTTATTAAGCAGTTACCAACAACCAAGGACTTCCCTGAATACCTTAATCCCCACAACTATCCTATCACATAGGTAATACTACTATCCCCATTTCACAGATGGGGAAACTAAGGCTAACTTTCCCAAGGTTACATATTTGAACCAAGGTCATCAGGCTCTAGAGCTCATGCTCTTAAGCAATATGTCCTTAAGCGCTGTACTACCAAACCTTAGGGTGACTGCTCCAGAATCTTTGTGGAGGTTGGAAGATTGGGAAGAGAGGGAGGGGTCTGAAAAAAAATCCAATATACTCAATGATTTTTTGTTTTTAAGAAATGACAGAAAGTACCGTAGCTGGCTGATGGGGACTTACAGAAGATAGAGTGAAAAAGCAGGGCTGAGAGTGTGGGGTTCAGAGCTGAGAAATACTGTGCCACCATTCGGAGTCGGTATAGCGTCAGGAAGCAGGAGCCACTGTGGCAAATGCCTGTGCGCAGAGACCTGTAAAACTCCAGAGAGAGTAAATTAGTCTTCGTCGAAGCTTTGAATGAAAACCATATTTCTTCCAGATGTTTTCATTATCTTACACAACTAATTGCTCTCCCGGAGGCCGTCCTGCTCCCACGAGGCCAGCACAGATAGTGCAGTTTTCCCCCTCAGTGCAGCCTCTGGTCTAGCATTCAACAGAAAGGAAGTACTCTCTCCATTAAGCAACTCTTGAGTGTTGCATATTGAATGTTGTCCTGCGTTTTAAGCAATAGAATAATAAAACCTGCTTTGGCCTCACTCCTGTCCTCTTAAAAATATTCATAAATAAGGCTCCGTTACATTTGGTTTGCATGCCTCCTTTTACAGAAGGGGAACCTGAGGCATAGAGCCATTTGGTGATTTTTCCAGCACATGAAGATCCCAGTGTAGCACTGAGCGAACAAATGGTGGTGAGGTTCTGTTTTTGTTTTTCTAATTTCAATTGAGCAGGCAGCTCTGGGTAGCCTTGGGCATGCCTCCCACTCGAAATATAACTAAAGTGGAATTGTCACAAACAAGTCTCCTGGAGAAATACTAGAAAAACGGTGCGCCATTTACCTTCCCCTGGATCCTCACGTGGAAAGGCTCCAGGGGCACACAGCACTGCAGAGACCTCTGCCTCGCTGCCTGCAGAAATGCCTGCCACCCCTGGGCATGCGTTGGTCAGCTCCATTTTCTCAGCGGCCGGTAGCCACTACCCCCTTAGAGTCGGTTGGACCCCTGCTTGCAGCACCACTGTTCCCAAACATGCCTTCGAGAAGGTGGCAGCAGCACCATTCCGAATTCCCACAAGCCTGTTAGGCAAGACTGCCTGTAAATAAATGCCACAACCAGGTAGAAGATGTGGACATTACGCTACAGAAGCCGGTATCTGCTTTAAGGCGGTTGGTGCGTAATTGGTGCTGCTTCCTCACTGTTTTCTCTCCAAATTGCCCGTGACTCTTGTTGCAGGGAGAAAGTGAATTTTCCCAGAGGAGCCTGACCTTGCAATGGGAACTCTTTGCAGCCAGTTAGGGCTCAGCACTGGCTGTGCTTCCAGACTGGCCTCTTAGGAGCTATTGGTACTGTGCACTGAAGACATGTATATATTTTTATTGTAACTGCAGAAATCACCTTTGAAACAATCTAGTGGCAAATTTTCCAAGGGAGACCATTTAATGGCAAAATGTTTTTTAAATTTAGGTGTGTGTAGAACCCTGTTCATCTGGGAATGGTTTTTCTAGATTGAAGTCTCCCCAAAAAATAAGGAAAGAAAAAAAAAGTCACCTGCCATCTTTTATGGGTGGCGTCCGATGTCCTTTCTCAGCAGAGACAGCAGAACTAAAAGAGAAGCCAGCCGAATGCATGATGTTCCACGTTCCATCCCCACAACAACCCAATGAGTTCGGTTCAATTATGAACCCCATTTTACAGATGAAGAGACTGAGGTTAAACAAATTGCTTGAAGTTGTATAGCTAGTAAAATGGTAGAGCCAGGTCTCAATCCATTAAGGGTCTTAATTCCTACAGTTTTTTCTAGGCAAGTACTTTGCTCCTTATTTTGTTTCCTGCTGACATCCCGCGACTGCTTTGGTCCTCAGGAGTTTTCTTTACAGTGGCCTCATCTTTTTCACTCCCCTCTTTTTACCTGGAAGTCACACATCTATGTATAAAAAGTAAATCAGACATGAATAGGCATTTTTTTCCTTTTAATTCGCATTTCAAGTTTTCTAATTTGAAAAGTTCCATCTGTACACTAGAAAGGCAATCGTACATTAATTTTTTTTAAAAATCAGATTATACAAAAAGAAACTCCCTTGTCTACCTGTTCTTGGAATTATTGTTCCTTGTGGAAATTAGTGGTTTTTTTAAAGCCTGTTTTGAATAATATATATTCTCATAGTGTTAGAGAAGATGACTTTTTGAGCCTTTTAAGATGAACCCCAGGGTGGCAAGTCGTTCTGAGCTTCCTACCCTCCTAGTCCACTCATTCTATAAGACAGAGCCTCTCTAGGGCTTTTTTTTTTTTTTTGGAACTTGTTTATCCATCATCCTTTTAAAAGTTTCACATGGAAAGCAGAGTATTCACATTAGACATTAATGCAAACGTGAAAAATAAAGTTTCATAGACCAAATGATGGGAATTGGTGTTTTTAAAGCCTCCTTCAAAATGATGTTTTTGCTTCATGAACTGGTGTTTTCTTTTTATATGCTTCATGTAGATGAATGGACAGAGGTGGACAGAAAACGAGGTATGCTATCTCTGGGCTGCATGTATTCAGTCTGCATCCACAGGTTCACTTAGTCCTTTATCAAGGGGGTGTAAAGTGGGACCATTCTAAATATTTTAAAGTAAAAAAAAAAAAATAGGCATGAGTTTCTCTTTAGCCAAGACATTGGTTGTATATTTGAATCTTTTATGTAAATACAGCATGCACAATGAAGACCAAGTAAACTCAGGCACAAGGACCATATTGCACCTGAGGTATTTTTTTCCCTCTCTCCATCAGTTCTAAGCATTGTGGGGACAACTGGGGCAGAAGCTACACTTCTGGGTAGGTTGTCCGATTTAGTAGTCCCTAAAGCAATTCTGTGATAGTAGCAGGTAACCAAACAATTGTGGCTCAACGTGAGTGACCTTCCTTGAACCATTTCCCTAAGCACACAGAGATATCTGTTGAGTAACTGAGAAAAATGGAAGCATGGGGCTGCATGGCTGCCAGGACTGTGGGCAGGAGGCATGATGTCATGCATGTATATAGTATGGCCCTATCATGCCCAATCTTCAGTTTCCCCTTCACCTACAACTAGCAGCAAACCTGGAAAAGTTGCCATTCCCTCAGAGTAAAACCTTAGCATTTCTCATCTTTAAGTGTCACGAGTACCTTTCATCATTTGACATTTGGGGGCAGTTTATGCATGTCGTCAGCCATCGTCCTCAGTATTTGAAATGGTCTCACCAAACCAAGCATGCTGAGGGGATAACATATGTAATGTTGAAGAGGGCAGGCCGTAGAATCAAACAGCCCCATTCTAATTTCAACTCTACCCCTCGCTGTGTGACCTGGGACTTGAAGCTCTCGAGGACTCAGTTTCCTCCTTGATAGAATAAGGGTGCTAATTCAGAATTGTCTTATGGGGGGAGGGCTAAATGAGATAATGCATGGAAAAGAGTGAGGATTTGAAACATGGTAACCATCCAGAAGTAGTAGCTTCTCTCTTTTACCCTTCATCCCAGATTGCACATTCCCATAACCAAGTTTTCAACAGTGGTTTAGTAAATACTCCATTGCTTTCATCAAGAGCATTATTATCAGGCCAGGCTCAAAGAAAACCCCAACTGAAGTGCCTGATACACCTTTGTTATATATCACAACCACCTTTAGCCACTTCTCTTGAGCAATTTTTGGCCCACCCCTTGACATGTGGGGAGAAGTATGGATTTTGAAAGCTTTTTGTATATGTAACTGAATCACTTGACTTTATTTTAAGCATTCAAAAACAATGAACAGAAACTAACTTCATAATCTGAACTCAGGATGCACCTGTGAAAAATCACTCCCTGGCCTTTGTCTCTTCCTGATGAAACCCGGCTCCTAGTACATTCCTGCCTCATGCAATTGTACAAAGCTCATGTGAGTGCTAACAACTAAGGGCAATAGGCTACAGGTGTGGTTAAACCTATATCTCAGGTTTAACTTAAGTATGACCTGGGCTGCTTCTCCAGGGTAAGGACATTTCCTTCCCCTTGTGCCCTGGTGTTTATCTCGGTGTCTGGTATATAGTAGGCCCACCTCATCCAAGTGCAAGGTGAAACATGTTATGAGGTATAGGCATGTTAATTTGTGCCCCATATTTCTTCCAAAGAATTATATGAGAGGTGGGACCCTGGGTACTGGGGCCCAACCACAGAACTGCCACTTTCTCCCTGGGAGCATTTGTTGTCACTGCCCGGCCCACAGGCATAGGACCTGCTCTACTCTCTGTCCAGCCAGTGAACTTTCTGGATGCTCTTGTGCAAAGAGTCATGGTGACACATAGTCTGTTCACTCCCTAGAGGGAAAGGCTTCATTTTGCTTTTTACTTTGCCAGAGTGGCTAGCAGTGTCCTTGTGACTATTTCTTTTAGCACTGTTTTATTGGGGTCTAAGCTATCTTCCCTCACTCTGCTAAGGGCTGAAAGACCTGAGAGAAATGACTCAGCACCTAGGTGAATGACAGCTGTTTGTAAGCATTCACGAAATCAGAGCCGATGTGATTCTTTAACCTGAATTCCTCCTCCCTGGCACTCCTCCTTGGCCTGCATAAACCTGTGGAAAATTCAAATTCTCCCTTTTGAAGTCTTACATGTGGCTTTTCAGTTATACCTATTTCCTTGCAAATTCTGCATTTCAGATTGGTTGCAGTAAGAAAAACATTATAGAACCCAGGTTCTTGATTGTTTAGATCAAAGGCAAAAGGCCATGCATGAGGCAAGCCCAGAGGAGTGGTGTCTCCCAGCTGTCTGCATTAGGGACATGTTAGTATACCTTAAGGGCAAGCTGCGATGGGTTGAAATGGTCGGATGTGAGAGATACTCTGCATTGGTAATGGAGTTGGTTCTTCCTCACTAATAGGAAGGAGTCTAGAGTGAAATCCAAAGGTCAAGTGTGAGTGCAACACTTCTGGTAAGGAGTGTCAGTTCTTTTCTGTCCAGGTTGCGGGGGTGGCGAGGGGGTATTTTTCTTCCCCTCTCTCCTCTCTCTCTGTAGCCCTTCCATTTGAGATTTAAATACATATAGAATTGTATACCTGAAACCTATTAATTTTATTAACCAATATCACCCCAATAAATTCAAAAGCAAAAAGTAAAGATGTAAATACAAGCAGCCCTGGGATCCTCTGCCACCTCCCCGCAGAATGCCCTTTGACCTGCTTTAGAATGCTGACTGGGGCCTTCAGGGCACTTCTATCGATTGTTTAAAGGCAGAGAGAGTACCTGAAACCATGACCCCACCTTGGGGTCAAGAGCTCCACCTTGCCTTCCCTCTCTAAAACATATAGCCACAGTCATACCTGGTGTGTTCTTTATGTGGCAAAAGAAAGGCATTTGTATCTTTCAGTAATACTCACTCGTGTTTAATAATTGATTGTGTGCAACTTAAGTAACCAGCTTCCTTTCAAATTTTAATCACTATGAACGTATATTCTCAATATCCGTCTGTCTCACCTTTAGGCAAAAATAGATATGGTTTAATTAAGCATAATCTGTGTTCAGCCATATTTGTTTCTATCTCTTGTACGAGAGATTTTTCTAGCCCTCAACTAATGATATCTGAGTAGCAAAAAAATATCTAAAAGAATGAGTGAATGAAGAACTAGAATTATGTCTGTTTACACATACCTTAGGACCGTTTATTCTCACTAGATGAAAGTTTTCCATTTGAACAACAATATAAGATGTAGTACTGCTAAAAATAAATAAATAAAACCTTTAAATATCAATATTACAAATCAAATATAAAAATTAAGTCATTCTAAAATGGTACTAATCTGAAATACACATCTTGTAGAAACATTAGAAATCTTTTAATCTCTAACCTTTGAGTAGACTTGTCTATTTTCATAAAATGTTTTGCCAAAAAAAGTCAATTACCATTACTGGTCCCATTTTTATAAAATTTAATTTTAAGTAAAAATGTTATAGATTTGCTAAACAAACAACAGGAGCGATGCTATTTCCCATGTTAAGGAAGAGGTCTAATCTAAAATGTTTCTAAGAATATTTTTTTAAAGGGAGAAGAAACATCTCCCCTATCATCAAGTGAGATAATGTATGTAAAAGCGGTTTATAACTTCTGAAGCACAACACGTTTGTACATTGTCACGTTTATGTTTGCTCTGAAATGGTTTCACAAAACACTCTGGACTCCGCCTCCTATCGCAACATCATGTGGTTTCTCCCCAGGGAGCAGATCTCACCAAGCACATCAGCACCCCATTCTGTGTAGGCCTAGCTCCTCCATCCCATTTGTAGACAGAGTGTTTCCTGAGTAAAGCTTCCTCTAGTACCTTGCTTAGCTGTATTCTCTCTTGTCTTTACAGTTCTTCATGACATCATCTTAACCATGTTCAATAAAAACTTCATAGAGGAATTGTTCAAACCCCAAGAGCTCTACTCCAAGAAGGCCCTAAGGACTATCTATGACCGCTTGGCTCACGCCTCTATTATGAGACTGAACCAGGCCAGCATGGATAAGGTGAGCAGACAATTGCCTCTATCCCCTTGACTGCACTTCTTGTATCTTTTGTGGATGAGGGTGGCCTGCAACCAAATGAGACGGCGTGTGCAAAGCTGCCTTGCAAAGACAATGGCCTTGTAAATATTAGTTGTTGAGTTTCAGAACTGGAAAGGACCTTAGCCGTCATCGGCACCAATCCCTCTATTGTGTACGTCATTCCACCCGTCCAAAGACAGTGCTGGTCCTCACGCACATGTCTATGAACGCCTTACCCCAACCCTAAAACCTAATTCTGCTTCTTTCTTGGCAAATCTCAGATCTGACAACCAGGCATTTTTTAAAGCAAATTCAAAATTTCTCAGCCTAATAATATGAACATATCTATCTCTTTAGAAAACAAATCATTAGGGCACTCTGTTTTTTAAAATAATAATTCCAAATAAATAAATTGCAAAGAATAGACAGATCTCTTATTCAGAAAAATTCCAAACAATTAATATAGATACTGCGCTCTCGAGAAAGGAGAGCATGCCCTCACCGGTGTGTCCCAGTTGGTTGGAGCATTGTCCTGTACACCGAAAGATTGTGGGTTTGATTCCCATGTTGGGGAACCTACAGGAGGCAATTGGTCCATGTTTCTCTCTCACATCAATGTCTGTCCCCCCCCCTTTCTCTTTTTCTTTCTCTGCCCCCTTCCTCTTTCTCTAAAAGCAATGAAAAAATGTCCTCAGGTGAGGATAATAAATAAATAAAATCATGAGGACTGACAGTGGGTGCTAGACATGCAAAATCAATGTTTAGCCCTAGTTGGTGTGCTTATGGATTGAGTGCCGCCCTGCGAACGAAAGGATCACTGGTTCGATTCCCGGACAGGGCACATGCCTGGGTTGGGGGCCAGGTCCCCATTGGTGGGGCATGCAGGAGGCAACCGCACTTTGGTGTTTCTCTCCCTCTCTTTCCCCCTCCCTTCCTCTCTCTCTCCCTCCCTTCCTCTCTCTCTGATAATGAGTAAGTAACATCTTTAAAAAAAAAAAAATCAGTGTTCACTTATTGCTGGTACTCAGAAACCTAAGAAAGGCAAAGTGCCTTTAACTGTACCCTCTTATCCCCTGCCACTTACCTTTGGAAAGTTATTTTATCTCCCTGAGCCTCCATTTTCTCATGGATAAAATGGAGATAACAAGAGCTAATTCATCAGTGCTGGGAGGCTTAAGTTAGAAACATATATTGACTAACCTAGGTCTGGCACATAGCAAACGTTCAATAAAATGTTACCATATTTTGCCATGTATAATGTGCACCCACATTTCTACATGCATTATACATGGGATTGTTATACCCATTATTATGCCCATGGTATATAATCATTATACCCATGTATAATGGCATCCTTACTTTTCCCTCAAAAGTTTGGGCAAACAGTGCGCATTATACACAGCAAAATATGGTAATTGCCTTTTCTGCTCTGCTCGCTCTGCTCCCTCTGCCTTTAAAAAGGCTTAGGTTTCCACAGACAAAAGACACAGAATTTAGAATTTTTGAAAAAGCCTGGACTCAAGTCTTAGCTAGCTGTGAGACTCCATTTACTGAACAACTCTGAACTTTTATTTCTTCATCTGATACCTGTTTTTACCCTTTATTCCTAGCATGGTGTCCTATATACAACAGGAGCTTCATGTTTGATAAGATTGGCAGAGAGTCTCAAACCGATCCCTCTAGCATTGAACACACGCCAGCCCCCAGGAGGTTCCCGTTGTGCGCCACTTCCTGAGTGAAATGTTTAGCTGCATGTTGGAGAAATGGGATTACCTGGAAGGGTCTAGCAAATGCCTTAGGATCTGATCACCCCGAGTTCAAATCTCAACCTGCCACTTACCAGCTATATGAAATTAGGCATTTTGTTTTTAAACTTGGGACACTAACTACGTGGTAGAGTTCTTGTGAAGAGTAAATGGGAGCAATGAGGCATAAACGTGCTCGGTGCGACACCCAGGTGGGAGCAGTTTATATTTTCAGTCCTGCCTCAGACAAGTCTATAACTTCTCTCCCAATCTGGCCCTTCTGTCCCCCATGCCCCTGCCTCCATCAGTAGCACCGTCCTTCTCCCAGGCACTAAGTTGAAAATGCTGTAGTCATTTTGGACAGCCCTCATCTTCATCCCCCAAATGTAGTCAGGTAGTCGCCATATACTGACAGCTTTTCCTTCTAAGTGTCACATGCTCTTCTTTTCTCTGCCTTTTCCATTCCCACATCTTCATTCCAGGCCTTAAGTTTGGATTACTCCAACAAAGTTTCTTTCATTCATACAGTCAGTAGATGTTATTGCAAACTTATCGGGAGCCAGGTCTTAGGTAATCTCCCTAACTCTGGCGTCTCCCTTCTCTCACATCTCACTGTTGCCAGACTAATCTTGCTTAGTCACCACTTTTATCATGTCAGCTCAGAAAACTTCAGTAGCCTCCAACTCCTACCACTTCTAGTCTAAATTATTTTACCTGTCTTTTTTTTTAAGATTTTATTTATTTATTTTTAGAGAGAGGGGAAGGGAGGGAGAAAGAGAGGGAGAGAAACATCGATTGGCTGCCTCTTGCACATCCCAAACTGGGGACCCAGCCCACAACACAGGCACATGCCCTGACTGGGAATAGAACCAGTGACCTTCAGTTCACAGGCACTTGACCCGCTGAGCTACACCGGCCAGGGCAATTTTTTTTTTTTGCCTGTATTTTTAAAAGCTTTACTATTCTAACGTTGCCATACTTAGTCAACTTTATTTCCCACCATCCCCAACACAAACTTCCTCTCGCATCAGGCTGTTCTCATTCTCCCAGGACAAGAGCATACTCGTGGCTGCCTTCAGGCCCTCACACATGCCGTTCCCCTCAACTAGAATGCCTTTCCTCTCCCTCAGCCAGTTTGAAACCTACGACTGCCTTCTTCTTTCATAAGGCCTACCTTGACCACTTTGGTACTCACCAACTTCTCACCCCTGGTCATTCATGAATGGTTATACCACACACAGGGCTTGTTGATATCTTATTAAGTACTTTTATCATTCTTTTAAAGATTTTCTTTATTTTTAGAGAAAGGGTAAGGGAGGGAGAAAGAGAGGGAGAGAAACATCAATTGGTCGACTGTCATATGCCCCCTACCAGCAACCTGGTCAGCAACCCAGGCACATGCCCTGATCAGGAATTGAACCAGGCCACCTTTTGGTTTGCAGGACTACTCCCAACCCACTGAGCCACAAAAGTAAGGACATATTTTTATCGTTTAAAAGTGTTCTTACACAGTTCGTAGAGCTTTATACTTGCCACTTTCACACCTATCTCGTTTACTCCTCTCAACAGCTCTGCAGTGATAGGAAATTCAGAACCAATTGGGTTTTTTTGTCCTTAAAAGTAAAATGCTTTATTCTTTAATGTCTTTTCCACAGCTAGTTTTATAATATCTTTTTGCAATTTTTAAATTAAGATCTATTTCACATAACATAAATTTCACCATTTTATAATGTATAATGCAGTGGTTTTTAGTATACTCATAATGTGTATAACCACCACCACTATATAGAGAACATTTCCATCAGTCAATAGTAATGTCTTCTGTTTTATTTCTAATTTTAGTCATTTTATTTCTCACTCTTATTTTCTTGGTCAGCCTAAGTAAATAATTGTCAGTAATCTAGCTAAAGGTTTGTTGATTTTTTCAAAGAACCAACTTTCGGTTTCATTGATTTTTATCTATTTTTCAACTCTCTAGTTCAGTAATTTCTGCTCCAAACTTTATTTTCTTTCTTCTCCTTGGTTTGACTTTAGTTTGACCTTCTTCTCCTAGTTTCTTAAGGTGAAAGTTTAAGTTATTGATTGGAGAAATGTAAGCATCTACTACAGTAAATTTTTCTCTGAGCGCTTCTTTAGCTGCCTTCGAGACTATTTTTTACAGATGAGAAAACTCAGGCTCCAAGGGATGACAGAAGCCTTGGCCAGGGCCATTCAGCTCATCAGTGGCAATGGGGGTCTTGATTTGGGGTTTTTGCTCTTCAATTCCAGTACCCAACCCAAGGAACCACAGCTGCCAATATTGTTTCAAAGATGTTCCATCAGCAATAAGCTGACCAGAAATGTCCTAATCTAGTCATATTGTCCTGGCTTAATTATTAATATCACCCCCCACCTTTTAGTCTGAAAAGTATCTTGGTTTGAGGGATAACTGATGTGGTCCCCTGAAGTATATGACATGTGCAGTACTGGTTTTCAGTAAATGTGTGACTGTCTCATTGTTTGGAGGTCCTGACATCTGCTTCCATGATCTTTTATTTATTTTGTTCATGTATGGGTTGGCAGCTCTATGACCTGATGACTATGGCTTTGAAATATCAAGTATTGCTGTGTCCCCGTCCCAAGGATGTGTTGCTGGTCACTTTCAATCATTTAGATGCCATCAAGGGATTCATCCGAGATAACCCAGCCCTCGTGCACCTAGTGGATGAGACTTTCCGGCAGCTGATTGAAGTAAGATACCATCGGTTTATCACCTCTTGGTCCCAATATTTTTTCTCATTCCTCTGTAAAGAACAGGAAGATTCTGTGACAGAGAGAACAGGATGAGGAATGGCAAAGCCTGCCAGTCTCCCAGAAAATCACAAACATCTCCAAGGGTCCATTTTGGTATTACAAGAGGCGTCATCGTCTTCTGACCTCTTACTGTCGCCTGCAAAACTGGGAAAGCAATGATGCCGAGCCCAGCCATTTTCTCCTAACTTTTTAGAAAGGGGCTTGGGGTGTGGATGTTCTGTTCAGTCTTGGGGAAGAGCCTCTGTGGGTCTGCGGGGGACAGGAGAGGCGACGCGCCCCTGCTCAGTGTGGCATAATAGGGTTTGCCAGAGAGAGCAGTGCAGGCTCTCCTTCTGCCCCTCTTGCACCAGCAGCTGTGCCTCTGCCTTGCTTATGGCTCCCATCCCTGAACACCCACCTGCCCCTGCCCGTCTGCGTTTCTCATCTCACTCCTGAAAGTGACTTGCTTCTTGCTGCTTCGCCCCCGGCAGGTGTACGGGGGTCTCTCCGCAGGGGAGTTCCGGCTGATCCGGCAGACGCTCCTCACCTTCTTCCAGGACCTGCATATCCGGGTGAGTGACTGGGCAGCCCCAGGAGCTCCCTGCCATGGCTGCCCTAGGGAAACAGGGTGTCAAGTGGTCAGGCAGACAGGCCAAGATTGCCCAGTTAGCGAAGTCCTCAGTGTTTGACTCCATGATGATAAATTTTCTGAAAACCAGTCTCAACAGTCTTTAAATGGACCAAGGAAGACCATGATACTGTCACTCCTTCTCAGTTACCTTAATGTGTTTTTTTAAAGTACGGTTTCTTCCCTTCCCCAGAGGAAACGTGCTCGGTGCTCTCGAGGCCACCAGCCTGATCTTAGCAACAAAGCCTTTTCCCAGACCTTTAGTATCGTTGACCTCGCCAGTATCTGACACCATTAGGCGGCTGCCCTCCTGCCCCCGAAGCTCTCGCCTTTCCTGGACTCCCACGGCACCGTGTGTCCTGGCCTGCCCTTGCCTCGCCCATCTCCTCCGTGCCTCTCACTCCTTCCCCTCCCTCTGCCTGTCTCCAAACCTCCTCCTGCCGCCGCCCAGCCACTTCCCTTTAGGAATCTCTTCCCTCCCCGCTTTTCAGCTCTTTCGCCTGGCACTCCCGCATCTAGCCTCTCCCCTACCCCTGCCTCAGCCCTGCCTTCTAGAACGACATCTTCGCCTGAAACTCTCAACAAGGACGCCCACCAGTGCCTACAATTCAATGTCTGTACCTAAACTAATCTCCAAAATTCAAGTTCTGCCTCAACTTCCTGATTTCTTTTGAGAGCCCCATTATTCCTTCATTCGCTTGGCTCAGAGCCAGAGCGTCACCTAGAATTCCCCTTCTCTGGCCTTCATCTGATTGCTTCCAAGGCCCTTAGGGTCTGCCTCTTCAGTGTTCACGCCCCCTTTCCGTTCCTACCGCCACCAGCCCAGCTCAGGCCCCCCCCACCTCTTGTTGGCTGCTGCCTTCCAACTGACCTGGCCGCCGCAGTCCTGTCTGCTCCAGACAGTTCTACACCCTGACTTTTAAAAACATATTTCTGAGCTTCTGAATTGGGGGCCTAGCTCTCTTGGACAGGACTTTGTTCCTTCCCGTGATTTAACACACTGACACGGGAAAGATGGGTGATGTGGCAAAACAAGCCCGGGCTCTGCAGTCGGACACTTTTTTTTTTAGATTTTATTTATTCATTTTTAGACAGAGGGAAAGGGAGAGAGAGAAAGAGAGAAAGAGAGAGAAACATCAACGTGCGGTTACATTCTCACACCCACCCCCACCAGGGACCTGGCCCGCAACGGTGGCATGCGCCCTGAGTAGCAATTGAGCCAGCGACCCTTTGACTCGCAGGCCGATGCTCAATGCGTTGAGCTACACCAGCCGGGGCTGGAGTCAGGCACTCTTGTGTTTGAGTCAGCAGAGCTCCATGACCTTGGGCAAATTACTTCTCTTGAGCTGTAGTGTCGTCAAAATGATGATAATAAGCATTTAGACTTTGTTGGGAGGATTAACAGATGCAGCACATATAATATATACGTATCTGCTAATATATGTGTAGTATAGAGTGCTTCTGGAACCACAGACGTGAAACTGGTCCCAGTGGTCGCCCCTAGGAGTAGGAAACTGCATGGAGGACAGGGATACAAGGGAGACTTGTATCCACTGTATACCCCTTGAACCCTTTGAATTTTGTGCATATGTATATGTAACATTCACAAAATAAAATTCAAAAAAAAAGAAGAAATAGAATATGTCTAGCCCCTGGTTGGTATTTCCTTTCCATGGACTGGGGAAGATAAATAGATTTCAACTCTGAGGCTACTTTTATTTTTAATCCTCATGAATAATTATATTTGCTATGGATGGAGCAATAATAACATCGGTATAAATTAAGATCTCTAATAGTCATTGATTAAAATAAAAAATGTGAAAGTACAAATAAGATTAAGTTTTTCATTGCTTTAAAATATTGAAAACTCTATATCACATTATCAAGACCGTGCACATTTGGACATTATTTTATGAGTTGTAGTAACATAAGCAGCCATATTGATTTCTCAAGGCTGACAAGATAAAAATGATTATAATGAAAAAACACTCCTAATAATAAGTCTGTAACAAAATCACTAAAATATATTAAACTATAAAATATATTAAGCTCTAATTGCTAACGGGGCAAGCAATGAAACATCAGAATGTCCATCGAGAAAAATAGGACTCCCACACCCTGGCCGTGTTTGGCCACTGCTTTGTAACATTCGGCTGGTTCCCCAGGCCCAGTCTGCAGTGCGGTCTCCGCCCAGCTGCAGTTTGTGATCGCCTGTACAGATTTTCTCTGTTCTCAACACAGTCTTGATAGTTTTTAGATTTGTTAGCAAAACTAACTAACTAAATGAAGAAAACACAGCTCTGCTCTAACATTGCGTTGCTCATTGTTTAACCAAAACGCCTCATCTGATACCCAAAACTTTCTGCAAAATCATGAAATACCTGAAGAGCTCTAACGTGGCCAAGGCACGGACCTGCTCTCTGGGCCTGACCAGAGACACCCAAAGCCCAATTCCACTTGGAATCCTGAGCAGTTACGTACAACCTTCTCCATTTCCAACCCTTCTTAGCCCTCCAGAACTCCTGCAGAATCATCTCCTAAAGGCTTTAGAGTGTCACTTCTTTCCTATCTTGTGCTTATGTCCCATGTCCAATTGGATTATAATACCAAGAGTATTAGCTATAATTTATTGAACACTTACTGTGTGTCAGACTCTGTGATAAACGCTTTTTGTTCGTTATCTGATTTAGTTGGCACATGAACCCATTGAACAGACACTATTATTACCCCCAGTTTACCAAAAGAAAATTGATGCACAGAAACGTCGTAGTACTTAAAAAGCCCAGAGCAGAGGAGTGGCCCCGCTGAGCAGTACCATGGCTAGTCCACCACCAGAATGCCAAACTGGCAGCTTGCAAATTCTTATCACGTTGCATTTTCAGTGCCTGACACACAATATCCTTGACGATATTACAAATATAATCTTGTAGAATATTAGGGCCTGACAGGATTTTCAAGTGAATCTCATTTGACAGATGAGGAAGCTAAGACCAACAAAACGAGTTAACTTCTACAATAGTTATGGGATTTAATCCGATCAAGACCTCAATACAGAGTGCACAAACCCAGGAATAGAAATAAGCCTACATAGCATTCTCGGTGACATAACAGACCTTCAAACAATCGCCAGGTCGGTTCGCCTACTCCAGCCCCTTCTCACCAGCCCAGCTCATGGCTAAGAGTTTGTGCTCCGGAGTCAGAAACACAAGGGTCGCTTTGAATCCTCAGCTCTGCCCTCTATGAGCTGACTGACCTTGAGGAAGTGTCTTAACCTCTGAGCTGCCGATTCCTCATCTGTTAAAACGGAGATAATGAGGTTCTTATAGCGTAAGCCTTGCAACTGTATGGAAAGTTAGCAGGGAACCCAGGAGCAGGCGTGAAACTTGGAGTCAGCCTTGGTGTTGAAGCCCAGCCCTACCTCTTACTGTTCTCTTTGCGCAAGTCGCTTTACTTTGTGACCCTCAGCTTTCTCCTCGTTAAAACGGGGGTACTACGCCTCAACTAGAAGATTTGCTGTACAGCTCAAAAGGAGTTCTATTTGTAAAAACACTGTAACTCTGCAGGCGTTAGCTGCGATGAGGTTTTCTTATTGTTATAAACTCAATAGGTAACATTCCCAACCCACTGCACACTTTCCATATCTATGAAAATATACCAAGAAAAATCACAGTAAGTGTTTTTTTTTTTCCAGGTGTCCATATTTCTAAAGGACAAAGTTCAGAATTCTAATGGTCGCTTTGTGTTGCCAGTGTCTGGGCCTGTTCCCTGGAGAACCGAAGTCCCAGGGCTCATCAGGTGAGCTCTCAGCAATAATTGTCAGACCAGTGTTTGGGGTTCTGGGAAACCAATATGGAGGCCACCGCACAGAATGCAGCACAGTGGGCCCTTCCTTTCTGCAGTAGGCTCAGCAGTTAGAAGGTCAGGTTCCAATCCCAGCTCTGCTGCTTAGTAGACATTCACGGCAGACCACCCAGCTCTCCAGGATTCATTTTCTCAACTATAAAAAGGGCTCATCATTCGTTTTCCCAAACCTGAGGATGAATAAGATAATGATACTCTCGAGTGCTTCTATAGCACATATACATGAACTCAATTAATATTATTGTATCATTATTATTGCCACAATTGCCATCTTTATCTTGAAAGAGTACATGAAGTCCTTTCTGTCCCATAGTACAAGAATAAAAATGCCTCCAGGACTCCAAGCTTATAAACACTCCATCATGTCATATTTTGTGTTGTAGAATGTTCAACAACAAAGGCGAAGAAGTGAAGAGGATAGAGTTCCGGCACGGGGGAAACTACGTCACTGCACCCAAGGAAGGTTCTTTTGAATTGTATGGCGACCGAGTGCTGAAACTGGGAACTAATATGTAAGCAAATTCTCCCGCCCTGAATGAATTCCAGTCGGAGGGAGGTGGCTGCATTTTTAAAAACCAGCTTGAGCCCTGGCTGATGTGGCTCAGTGGGTCTCGCGCCAGCCTGCTAAACCAAAGGGTCACTGGTTCAATTCCCAGTCAGGGCACATGCCTGGGTTGCGGGCCAGGTCCCCAGTGGGGGGTGCTGAAGGGACAACCACCCATTGATCTTCCTCTCCCTCTCTTTCTCCTCTCTAAAAATAAATAAATAAAATCTTTTTTAAAATAAAAATAAAAAAGTAAAAAATAAAAAACCAGCTTGAATTCTGCTGTGAAAATCCTGCTGACAATTGGAGTGATTTTCCCTCAGATGCAATGCATGCAATGCCCTGCCATTTTCAAAAGACACTTAAGATTTCCAAACATAAGTAACTCAACAGATTTAAAAGATAAATCATTTTAAGTAGCCATGGGGATTTAAAAAGGCAAGGCAGTTCCACACAGCTTCCCAGGTATTTTTCTTTGGGAAGAAGTGAATTTTGAGCAGCTGAGAAGCATTTAGTTGTATTCTGCATTCCTAGCAGCTTTCTAAATGCTTTTCATCTCTCCAAATAAAAGCTGTGAGCTGTATTCAGGGGTTAGAAGGAAGTCAGTGTAAAGGGCTGGACGATGCTTTCACAGTTTTCTGTTGACAACCAGGTACAGTGCAAACCGTCCTGTGGAAACCCACACACCTGGAGCATCGAAGAGCTTAGCTTCGCAGGCACAGGTGAGCCCCTGCCTCCCGTATTTATCTTCTGAGCTTATTTCCAGATACAAAAATCTGGGTGGGGAGAAGGGTGGGAACTCCAGATTTCAAAGCTAGCCGACATTTCCCTCATTGTTTGCGATCTCAGTTCAGCCTTATAAAGTACACAGGTTTTTAATTGTAGTTTCCCATGGAGACCTCCAGTGATCTGACTAATTAGGTAATTTTAGGCTTGGCTCAATCACCATAATTAAATGGGAACCACACACCAGGACATGTGAAATTAGCATTCTACCAGTGCCATTAGGTCCCTGGTTGCTGACTCCACACCTGTGTGTATCCTGATCATTAACACATCCCTTTTCAGTGCTTCCCTATATGATACCCAAATTCAAAAGAGGGGTTTAGGTTCTCTGAATTCCATCTTTACAAATATTCACTGAGCTAGCTACCAGCTAGCTACAGGACAAATCATGGAATATTCAGTTATTCAGCAAACATTCATTGAACTACTTCTATGGGCTGGATACCCAGGGACACAAAGCTGGCTTATCCTGGTCTCGTCCTGAAGGGACTTACAGAACCCTGGGAAAGACAGCAATAGAAATAAATACCTTTAACGCGGTGGAAGCAGAGCACACCGGGTTAAAGTGCTGTGCCAGAAGAATACGTGTTTGGTCCAGTGGGCTGGGGACAGGGGACACAGATCAGGAAGGCTTTTCAGAGGAGGTGACATTCAGATGGAGTTCTAGAGTGGCTAAGAAACAGCTGAGGAGAAGAAACGGGCGAGCAGACCGAGGTGACAGTTTGAGCAAAGGCACAGAGGGCCAGGAGAGCGCGGTGTTTGGGGGAAGCGAGGAGGCAGCATCTCTCCCACGTGACTAGATCACAGCCTGGTTGAGGCAGATGGTCGGAGAGTCCACTGTACAGGGACACTGAGGTCTGATCCTGAAAGGCCTTAGACAATTTGGACTTTGTCCTTTAAGCAGAAGGCGGAGGGGTTATTTCAAGCAAAGGAGAAGTGAGATGAGAACTGTATTTTAGATAACTCTGGTGGCAGAGTGGCGGAAGAAGCAGAGCAGGGGAAGACTAAGTGAGAGCCAGTTTGAAGGGGAGAAGGTCGAAATTTGCAAGCCCGTGAAAGGAGGGAGCGGACTCAGGGTGCGTTCATGATGGTCACCACCTGAGGGCAGTGTGGTAGCTCCTATGGAATGAGAGTCCTTGGACCTGGAGCCTCCAGTTTGGGGGAAGCAATCCGAAGGAAGAGGAAGGCAGTTTGAGGACAGTGGGGACCCTTGGGGCCTTCCACTCATCTCGAACGTGTGAAAATCTCTGGTTTGCCCCCTTGCTAGAGCCCCTCTGCTTCTGACGCAGATTGTTCTGTTTTGGTTAAGCCTGTTTTCTATGCTTTATTTGGACCTACTTCTTCCCAGAAATAATTGAAACAGTTATTATTTTGCCTCGTTTTGTAATACCACCCTGGGTCTTTGAGTCTCATCAGGAAATATGATCACCTTCATGTGGCTAAAATTCATGAAAATTTTTTTCCACAGCAAAGCATTGCTCCAAACCCTCTTGCTAAAGAAGAGCTGAATTTCTTGGCCAAGTTGATAGGAGGAATGGAAATTAAGAAACCCAGTGGCCCTGAGCCAGGATTCCGGTTGAATCTCTTTACCACCGATGAAGAGGAGGAGTATGTTTTAATCTGTTTCTTTAAAAACATATATAAAAATCCTAAGTGTGCTAAATCAAAAAAGCGACCATTATAAACCAGTGACACTTAGAAATACGAACGTAAAGACCACAACTGCCATACCAGCAAATTTGATAGCCTAGTTCAGGAAGAATCCACCGGCGTTAAATAGCCCGAACTTTCTGGATTCATTCAAAAAATAGTTCTCATGTCTTGCTTAGCAAATAAGCTGAATAAGAAGTATTAGAAGTCAAGATAGTCAAATTAGAAAAGTCTGTAAAGAAACCAGAGAGAGGTCAAAGTATATCTTGGAGATTAGACAGCCCCTCCCCCAACCAGCACCAGCGGTAAGTCACTGAGATTTACACTGCACTGTGCTTTACAGCTTACAGAGCACTTCTGTATTCATTATCCCACGTGATCCTCCTCACAACCAAATATTCGGGGGAGAGGGGAGTCGGTGTTTGTTAGTTAGATAGGAAGATTCACTATCTTCCTCTCCATTGAACTAACTTCTTTTGTGCACTTCTGCGGTTAAGTGCTGGGGACACAAAGATGGAGCATGTGAGCTAGGGCCCGCTCTCTGGAGCTCCCTGCGTAGTAGGACAATCAACATGTACATAAGTGCCGTGTCATAAATGCGCTAATGGAGGGCACGGTGATGACTTGCACTGGCAGATTGAAAGATTTGGCATCTTAGCTGGGTCTTGGAGTGTGCCAAGCAGAGGAAGGGGAAAATCAATCTTGGCAGTGTTTAGTATGCGCAAAGGCACAGAAACATAAAAGGACATGACTTTCTGGAGTGTAGGGGACATTGGTTGGGAATATGGAGTACAAGGCTGAAGGAAATGGCAGAAGATGAGGCAGAAAAAAATACGTTGCCAAATTATCGAGTGCCAGTGTGCCACACCGACAGGGAGAAAACTCTAACCTTTGACCCATTTCTCTATCATCCCATGCAGACAAGCAGCGCTAACCAGGCCAGACGAGCTATCCCATGAAGTTGTCAACATACAAGCTACTCAGGTGTGCACAGGGGATTCCACAGTCAAACCTTTCTCCCCTCCCCATCTTGTGATAACTTTGAACTTCAAAGGCCCTACCTTCTCCTCTCTAACAGTATATATATATAGTCCCTATTCTGGCAAACAGGTGAGGAGCTGAAATGCATCACACTAGTGGGGAGAAAATCAAATACCAGCCCTGACCCGGTGACTTAGTTGGAACATTGTCCCGTACACCAAAAGGTTGTGGGTTCGATCCCCGGGAGGAGGCCAGTTGATGTTTCTCTTTCACATGGAGGTCTCTCTCTCTCTCTCAAAAAATCATCCTCAGGTAAGGATTTTTTTTTTAAATCAAATATCAATAACATGTCTCATTTCTCTAACAGGACCAGCAAAGGAACCAAGAACTGGCTCGGATCATGGGGGAGTTTGAGGTCACAGACCAGCCAAGATGGAGCGCCAACAAGGGAGACGATTTGTTGGCCATGATGGATGAGTTGTAACTGTGCTGACCAGGCACACCCCTCCCACTTTGGGAGAGGCTGCCTGATGAGGACCCCGGGGGATGCCCAGGGAGCAAAAGGATGCTGCTAGTTTTCCACTGAGTGAAGCCATTACCTCTTGTTCCTGTTTATGTTGGAATGAACTGTGCAAGTCTCTCTCAGGGAGCACACTCTCTGGAAGGCATACACGTACACATATTTTCAGCAAAATATATTCAAGCTTTCAAATTGGACCTTTCCCATTTCCTTCTGACTTTATGACAACCAGCCAAAGCCTTGGAATTGGTAAGGGGCACTCCCATTGCTGCGTTCAATGACAGCTTTGCTGTGGGGGCCCACAGCTCACAGATGCCTGCTAATCGTCATGAAACTTCAGAGCTTCCTGGGATGTGGTCTGCCTTGTGAGTTTGAAATCAGTGGAAAAGGCAATTGCCTCAAACAGTGGGGGCCCAGTTTAGACAGTCCTCCTCTCCCTGGCACACCGGGCACCGTCACCTCAGAGGCAGGGGAAGCAAGGTTGTGTGACAGGGACACTCAGCTGGGTCCCACACAGAACATGTGGATACCTGGGGTTCTCTGCATATTCCCCCATCTACATGTAGTGTGGGCTTCTCCCATATGGAGGTGTGTACCAAGGAAAGACTTTGCTTTTCAGCATGATAGGTACTCCTCATTCCCAGAGTCTTCCTCTGCCACTTAGTGTTCTTGCATTCTCCTAAAGACACCCAGCATGGTGTGCCAGGACATCTGTCTCCTCTGCTTCACCAGCAGTGGCCAAGCAGAGCCTTGAGTTGGATATATGGGAGGCGCACATAGTGAGTCATTTTCCCTCCCATGTACCAGATGAGCTACTTCTCTGGGCACAATGCCAAGTCTAATTGGGATCCCTGTAAAATATCAGAGCGGGGCTGCCTTAATTGTTTCAGGAGGCTCAGGGCCAACCCATGTCCAGGGGTCAAGGTCCATTCAGCTCTGTGGAAGGATTATCCAGAATGGCAGAGGGTAGCAGAGAAACTGAGCTTAGCTGATCCAGCCACAGGGAAACACTCGGGTCCCTTGCACCCTGGCAAGAGTGGAGGCGGACACAGTTCTGGGATGTGAGGGCCAGGGAAGCTGTCTTTGAGCTTGCCAAGGCATACCGTTTGGTTACAGAAAGGTAAATCACCAAACAAATTTAATTTGCTTCCTGCCCATGAAAGTTATGCTTCTTTGCCTATAAAGATGCCCCAAGCCTCGGCTGGTGGAGCTCAGTGGATTGAGCATCGGCCTGCAAACCAAAGGGTCACCGGTTCGATTTCCCAGTCGGGGCACATGCCTGGGTTGCAGGCCAGGTGCCCAGTAGGGGACACGTGTGAGAGGCAACCACACATTGATGTTTCTTTCCCTCTCTATCTCACTCCCTTCCCCTATGTCTAAAAATAAAATAAATAAAATCTTGTTTTAAAAAGTGCCCCAAAAGTTCCAGTGGGGAGGAGAGTCATATCTTGCTGTAAAACACCTGTTACAGCCTTGCAAAGTGCCTTCTGTTTTAGTCTCTTTTAAGCAGTCTGGCCACCGTTTGGGATGGCCTGACAACCAGGTGACAGATGAAGGTGAAAGTTCCGCCCTGTTCTGAGTCTGGCTCCCACTGCATTGCCACAAACCTGAACTTCGCTGTCTGCTCTGAGCATGTCCTGGGACCTTGGATGTTGGCCACAAGCTGCTGAGAAGTAGCAGCCTCCTCCCTCCACCTACTCCAGAGCGATGCTGAGGGTTTCCAATGTATCTGTCTTCTGGATAAATAAACAAGATACAGATCTCTGCTAAGGCAGCCTTGTGGTGAGGCAATCTTTGAGTTTCATGTCTCTAGACTTGCACAAATACTGAGAAAAACAAGTTTATTTGCATAGTGGTTCAGGGCCTCCAGAGAAAACAGGGGAGTTGGGAGAAAGCAAAGTAAAAAGAAGATAGGAATTACTCTAGCAAGTATGTGGACTGAGTACTAACGACACATCATTGGTGTTCATTTATAAGTGACCACAGGATACGAGGGTGTTACACACAGTGCCCAGTGTGCTTCGAGGCAAGCCATGGTCAGAATCAGGACACTAGCTTCTGGTCCCATTCCTGCCCCCAGTTCATGGTGTGTCTTAGGCAGGTACCCTCACCATGCTTCAGTTCCCTCATCTGTAAGAATGAGAAGGAACTAGTTCACTGGCTCAAGCTGGCTTACCCACATAAGTTGTTGAATTTACACTTTCCTAGCCCCTGCCCCAGGTGGGACCTGAGAATTGCAATTTTCACCCATGCTGGCCCCACCTTTATGCTTTGGGGCTTTATCTGCTCTCCTCAGCTCTTCTGTGACTAATTTCTTCTCAACTAAGTTTCAAACTGCCCCACTCTTGTTTTTCTTTTCTTTTTTTTTTTAAGGTTTTATTTATTTTAGACAGAGGGGAAGGGAAGGAGAAAGGGAGAGAAACATCAATGTGTGGTTGCCTCCCGCACGCCCCCTACTGGGGACCTGGCCTGCAACCCAGGCATGTGCCCCGACTGGGGAATCGAACCGGTAACCCCTTGGTTCACAGGGCGATGCTCAATCCACTGAACTACACCAGCCAGGGCCCACTCTTGCTCTTATCAATGTTGCAATGTCCTACAGATTATGTAAGGCAAAACTCCAGAAAAGCCTTCTGAATGAAAGTTCTTTAATGACTTCCAGAAGAAAGATGTGATAAAAATTGAGCGTGAAGAGGGAAGAAACAGTGAGGCAGGGAGTACGTTTAGCCCTCAGTCCCAGGAGGCAAGTTGCCCCATGTTGTCCACATAGGTACCTAAGAATTTTCGAAGTAAACTCCCTTTTAACTTTGATCTGGATCCTGGAAGGCAAGAAGAAACTTCAGCATGGCGACCAGACCCTGGAGCCCCCAGGTCCAAACAGGGTCAGGCTCCCTCATCCGCTTCATCTGTTTGTTTCTTCACTCTGGTTTACATCCAGTGTAGAGACCAACTCCACAGAATGAGAAATGCAAACTTTAGAAAATACATATATTTACCACAATAGCTAATCATAAAGACCCAAACTAAAATTCAAAAACTAGCCCTAACCTTCATCCACCCCTAACTCCCTGTAAATAATGCCCTGGATAACTCCTCTTCAGCTGCCTAATTCCCAGACAGCTGATCACAGACAGCGTTCACAGGGATCCGGCCAGGAAACCCCTTCACAGCTGAATCTTCCCTGAACGATTTGATGATTTGGTGAGAAGTAAGTCCTTGAATCATAACTCAGCCCTTTTCGAAAGAGAATGTCAAAATGCATTCCAAGAGCCGATGGTAATTATCGTGGATTATTTGATTGCCCTAACTGCCCCCACTCCCCTATGCGCACGCGCATGCACACACACGCGCGCGCACGCACACACACACACACTCTACATTCTTTTTGTTTCTGGCCAGTGGTGCCTCTACTGACAAAAATAGCATTACCTTCTCTGCTAGTTCCCAAAACTACCCATTGCATTCAGCCTTGTAAGGCCACACCCAGGACTCCTAAATCCTAGATGTGCATGTTTGTGTCAGATCACCCTGCCCTCCCTTCTCTTTATAAAACTCCCTTTCTTTTGAAACATTGGAGCCAATGTTTTTTCAGGTTTTCCAGGGGAAGTGACAGTGTCAGCCAAGAACACTTGACTCGTGTGTTCTGGATATCCTGAAGACCTCTCAGGTTCATGTACGATTGAGAAAATAACTTGCTTTGTATGCTCTCACTTATGTCCCTGCCTCCGCATATCTTTTTATCTATATTCTTCCTCCCCTCCGTGGCACCCTGCCTTCTTTCTGCACCTCAGATATCTATCTGAATGGCTGCTGAGGCCATCCTGGCCTCTCCAAACCACTCCCACCCACACCTTCGACCTCTGCTTCTCCAGGGGCTCCTTCGTCTCCGTCTTAATCCACCTGGCTGTTCAATGTCCTCTCCATTTGCTCACCAGCACTTCAGGCTTCCTTGCGGCCTTCCCCTCCCTCCTTCCTACACCCTTATAGCTCCTGTGACTACACAGACCCCAAGTTCCGTATCTCCAGGCCCTGACCTTGCTAGGTCTGACAGCCTTTTCTCCTCCCATTCTTCTTGGCTTTTTGAAGCCCCTTGGCCCTTGTCTTCCTACAACTTTCTCACCCTTTGGACCCTCACCATATTACTTTGTGACTGCACTTCCCCTCCCTTCCTCGGTGGCTTCTAATTAAGGATGGCTCTGTAAGAGACAGATGTTAATGCAACCATTTTAAAAAGTCTGTCACAAAGGCCAGGTCATTTGCCAGATGACCTTTATTTCGTCCCTGGCTTTTTTCCTGTTCCTCATCCTGATGTCATCTCTCACTCTCACTCCATTTCTCACCCTCGCCCTAGCCCATACTCTGACCCCGCTGCTGACCAAGTGTTTTATGTGCCCCTGGGTGCTTACTTTGCATTTTCTGCAAATTGTTTTGCATCACTTCTTCCAGCGAGGCTATTGCTTTCAACCGTTATTATTGACTCACAAACCTCTGTATCCTCCTCCCTCACCTGGGCCACAGGCTCACTTTCCCTGAGACGTCCCATGGCGCCTCACACGTCAGTGTCATTTTTATTTAGTACCTTCACTTCACTTTCAAAAGGCAAGGAAAAACTTAAACATGATACAAAATAGGACAGTTTTTCATTGAAAAGAATTGGAAGTGACGGATACCAAAAACTTCCTAACAACGGAGTCGATCACCTAGTAAAGACATGAGTTGCTGGTCCCTGGAGCTGACCAGGCAGTGGTATCTGCAGGTGCTGTGGACATCTGGGCCTCGGGGGCGAGTTGGAGCAGGTGACCTGGGAATCACCCTACCTCTCAGGATTCCTACAACTGGAAACAGGAGCACAAGTGAGCTCATCCAAAGGGAACAGAGAAATTCAATCTCCTGAAGTGAACTTAATTCAGGTGGGCCTTGTCCTGGTCTGGGTTGTCAGTTACAAAAATCTGAAGCCATTTCTGGTTACTTAAGAAGAGAAAGAATTTACTGAAAGGGAATCAGGCAGCCCACAGGGTTGTTGGGAAGCCTGGAGAACCACGAGAAAATGGTGAGGAACCAGGGAAGGGTGGGCCGTACGGAAAGGACTTCACCACTAGCAGCACCTCCAGGATGAGACACTCGATGACGCAAACACGAGGACAGAGCCTAAACAGTCCCTGTTGGTTTGCGTCGCACGCTCCAGATTTAAAGTCTGATAATGCCTGAGCTTAGGTCACATTACGTAGTTCACAAGAATCAGAGGAAATATCTGACCTTTAAATCATCTGTAGTGGGGGAGCAGAGTCTCACCTGCCACCAAAATTCATGGAATGTCAGATTTCCCCAAACATGGGGAAAGCAGTTCAGTGGCTGAGTGGCCAAAAAATGAGATTACCTCCACAGACAAGACCCCCGTCCCTCCCCCAACCCTCTTATTCCTATCCATGGGCCACCATCTCCTTGGATATCCGGTGTTAAAATTTAAATCACTGATTCTTCCTCCCACCACCCACACTGCAAATTTAATCAGCCTCCAAGCATTCAGTAGCTGTTTTCAGGGTCTTTAATACTCATCCTTTTTTTCCCATTCCCACTGTCATCTTCATTCAGATCCCTATCTTCTCTCCACATTCATGAAACCAGTATTCCTCACGCAACTGTGGTTTGCAGTGTCAAGCATGTGGGCCTCCCTAAGGCTTCTCTCTGTCCCAACACCCAGGACACTAGTAGGTGAGGGAAGATCTATGTAAATAACTATGGAGAGTCTGCATGCAAGAAGCAAACATGTAGCAAGCAATATACTCCAGGGGTCAGAGGAGAGAGAAATCACTTTCAATTGCAATAATCGCTGAAGACTTCAGAAAGGTATAGCAATTGAGCAGGCTGGACTTTGAAGGAGGGATTTGACTTAACATCCAAAGATAAATGAGAGAGGGCTCAAGGCATATGGAGGAGGCAGGATTGCAAAGGCAGAGACCAGACTGTAGGGTTTGTCGGGGGGGGTTGTTGAGTGTCTGAGTCTGCCTAGAGAGTAGGGCAGTGAGTCTCGAATTTTAGTGTTGCATTGTTGGATATGCAGATTCCCTGGCCTCCACTTGTTTTTATTCTTTTAGAAGGGGGGGAAGTGAGGGAGAAAGAGAGAGAGAAACCACATATTGATATATGTGGTTGCCTCTCATGCGCCCCCACACTGGGGACCTGGCCCACAACCCAGGCATGTACCCCAACCGGGGAATCCAACTGGCGACCCTTCGGTTCGCAGGCCGACACTCAATCCACTGAGCTACACCAGCCGAGTCCGCTTCTGATTCTATAGGTCTGGGGTTGGGTTTAACGAGCTTCCCAGATAACAATGAGGCAAGTAGTTCCCATACCACACTTCAAGAAATACTGGTTAGAGAGTTTGGGCAGAGAACCTGAAGGAGATCCAGCTGCAAGGTAGGCTGGAATCAGTCATGGAGAGCCATAAATGTCAGTATTGGAACCCTTATTCCAGTGGGTAATTGAAAGTTTTATCGGCAGGTAAATAAGATCATACTTATGTACTTAGAATCTGTTGGTAAAGGATCACGAGACACCAAGGCCAGTATGAGAGTTTTTATAATGATCAAATGAGGAAAAAAGGGTCTCAGCTAGGGTGGCGGCAGTCAGGATAAAAAGTCAAATGAAGCATGGGAGGCACATTTCAAAGAATCTACGGGACTCAGTTGACTATAACAGGCGTGGAGAGGATAAAAGTTGTCCAGTTTATTTAAGGTGCCCAACTTAGGTAGTTAAAAAAGTGGTGGTAGCGCCCCGGCTGCTGTGGCTCAGTGGATTGAGTGACAGCCTGAGAACCAAAGGGTCACCGGTCTGATTCCCAGACGGGGCACATTCCTGGGTTGCGGGCCAGGTCCCCAGTAGAGGGTGTGCGAGAGGCAACTACACATTGATGTTTCTCTCCCTCTCTTTCTCCCTCCCTTCCCCTCTCTCTAAAAATAAATAAATAAAATCTTTTTTTTAAATGGTGGTAGCAACCACAAAAACAAAAAAATTCAGAGCAGCAACTGATTTGGGAAGGACTTGGCAAATCTGCCCTGTAGACATGCTGCGCTTCAAGTACCAGTAAGACTTATGGGAATAAAAAACAGAGATGAAAGATGGAGCTCTGTGGGGCAATCGGGGCTGGAGACCTAGGCAAGGGACTCAGCAGGTACTACTACATGGCATGGAGACAGATGTGACCAAGCAGACCCCTGAGCTGGGAACACAGCCCCAGAGAAAACACATCCCTTTACGGAGCGGGAGAGCAAGAGAATGAAGTGCGGTTGAGAGAGAGAGAAAGAGGAAGAGAAATGGAGAAGAAATCATCAGAGAAGTGAAACCAAATGATACAAGGCCCCGGAAAACAATAAAAAAATATAATGAGGAGGATGGGCAATATGACCAAGCAATGAGGAGGATCATGGAAATAAGGTTGAAGAAAGGAGCTAAAGCTTTTACGAACAAGGAGATCATTAGCAATCTTTGCCGGAGAAGTTAGTAGAATGTTGGGTGAAGTCAGATTACAGTGAGGTGAGTAAGTACATGAAAGTCCTCAGACTAGAACAGCAGTTCTCAAACTTCTTGGTCTCAGAACCCCTTTATACTCTTAAAAATTATTGGAAACCACAAAAACCTTAATTCAGTTTCAAATAACAACAAGAAACTCATTGACACATATTATAGTAACTATATTTCCCAAAAGAAAAAATTGAGTGACATTGTTTTATACAGGATCCAACACAAACAATGCCCCCCTACCTTTTTTTAAAGATTTTATTTATTTACTTTTAGAGAGAAGGGAAGAGAGGAAGAAAGAGAAGGAAAGAAATATTGATGTGTGAGAGATACATAGATTGGTTGCCTTTAGCGCACCCCCAACCTGGTTCACAACCCAGGCATGTGCCCTGACTGGGACTCGAACCAGTGACATTTCAGTTCACAGGCCAGCTCAATACACTGAGCCACACCAGCCAGAATGCCCTTTTTTTATTACAAAATCATAATCTGTAATTCTGTAACATAATAATATCACTCTCAAGCATACCATGTGGCATTTTAGGTGAAATGTTCAAATTAAAACTAAATTATTACACCCATATTACTACCCTACCAACCACACTCAAGCAGGCGTTAATTTCTGCCAGACCCTGTATATTTTGCAAATCTCTTTAATGTCTGTCATAGAAGACAGCTAGATTCTCATATTTCCTTCTGCATTAATTTTTTAAGTTTTTTCAAACAAACTTGAAAAATCTTTAATAATACACAGAACTAAAATGAATCCATGCAGATTTTTAAAAAATTATAACTACTTTACCTTTTTGTCTTTTTTATTAATATCTTTCCTAACATATATTTTTAAATGATAATGCTTTCAGGATATATAGCACATAAAGCAAGGTCATTTTTATCAATAATTTCTCTTAAAGACGGGGGGGAAAGCTTAAGGTATAACCCTACAGAGAAGCAAAACTATGAAGCAAGGAGTAATCACAATGTCCTCAAAGGAGAAGTGTGTGACTTTAAAAGAGCAGGCTACCTAATTAATTCATACCATAAGGAAACCAGGATAAGGCAGGACTAGGTGGGACTAAACGAGCTAACCTGATAAGAAGATAACCTACCTTGTCTTCAGTTTGTCTTCGACTTCTTACAAAGTATAAAGGTAATGAAAGACTACTCATTTCCAGTGCAGAATCAATAAAGAATAAAATGGAAAAACTTATCCCTCACTATGTTTCAGTGATATTTTACCTATAAAAATGAGGAGAAATGTAGGGAAAGCTACACTTCCACCTCAAATGATTTAAAGACAATCATAGTTTAAACAAATCTTTTAATTATAATAGTGATATTCCATTCTGAAAGAACGGTCTAAAAAGAGAGAGAGCAGACAGCTATTTTAAGCTCCATACAAATTAAATATTTCATAAGTGTAATAACCCTCATTTATCTTTTAAGTACACAAACATTTCCTCTTTATTCATCCAAAACCCCATGCAAAAAGATGAAATCTAACCCATAGCATGAATGTAGAAACAAAAGCAGGAAAAAGATTAAATGACATATTGGCTATGCCATTACAAGCCGGGAACAAAGTCTAACCTCCTTAAATGTGTTATAGACATAATCATAAATATCAGTGAAGTGATAAAATACTAAACTTGGTCTTATCTTCCACATAAGTTAGGGTGGAAGGGGAGGCACTAAAGTACTTAAAATAAAGCTTCTTAATTATTTATCTAGAGATTCCTTAAATTCCACTTTGAACTTTTTGCACTAATTTACACAGAACACATGACCATTTACTATAGGACATTAAAGTTTCCAGTTAAGAAACGGGTCACCAATGAGATGAGAAGCACCAGGAAGAAAAGCCAACCTGCTGAGAAGAGCGACAGAAGGAGGGTGGGTCCTTTATGCTGGAGTTTAGCCACTATACTGGTTCTGAAACCATCTACCTTCAGACTTCTTCCCATGAGAGATAATTAAACATCTTTGTTTGTTTTTTAAAGATTTTATTTATTTATTTTTAGAGAGAAGGGAAGGGAGGGAAAAAGAAAGAGTGAAACATTGATGTGTGAGAGGGGCATCAGTTGGTTGCCTCTCATACGCCCCCAACAGGGGACCTGGCCCACACCCCAGGCATGTGCCCTGTCTGGGAATCCAACCGGTGACCTTTCAGTTCACAGACTGGCACTCAACACACTGAGCCACACCAGCCAGGGCTTATTTGTTTGTTTGTTTTTAACCAAAAATAAGAAAAGAAAGAAACTGGTCATAAACTTTTATATAGGATCCATCAAAAAACTTTTTCTTGGAACAAAAGTGGTTAAAAACATGGATTTTCTCAAGAGACTTGTATGAATATGGAGCTGCAAAGGTACACAAAGCTGAAGTATCTGGAATCCTTTCGCTGCCTGTCATCTTCAGCAAGATCACAAAGTGCTCAAAAATTCTTTGATCTTTTCAACTAGACTGTCATGTTTGTCTTTAAAGTCTTTAACGTCCAGTGTTAAGACACTTCTTGTAGATCCAAGTTCGTTTTCAGGGTTCTCTGCAGCAGCCAGCTTACCTGCTAATAGTGAAGCTTCTCTAAATATTCAAGAGGAATACCTTATTATTCATTTCTTCCCCATAAATCAAGCACTTCTCTGGAGTGACTAGATAAAAGATTCCACCTAGTTCAAGGCTTTGGCCAAACTGGTTATTCAACCAGTCATGCCAATCTTGATAACTTGTCCACTCTGTTTCATTCGTGCAGTCAGATTCATACAAATTCGATGCAAAAAATATACCTGTCACTCACTATACACAGAGCATTCAAAAAATAAACATTTCTCTGTGACTTTGAGTTTGCCATTGAAAGAGGCAAGCTGAGCTCCTGCCCAACTTAGGCAGGCATGTGACTGGAAGGTAAAAGACCATTCTTCAGGTTTCTCAATGTTCATCATCTGAATAACATTCCTATCACTTTTCTGCGATGTTGTCAGTGCCTGAAATTCATCTTGAATACTTTGAACATTGCACCATCTGGCAGCAGGCTCTGGAACCACTTCCCAATCCTGGCAGACTTGTTTAAGGATATTCACAAATGTTGACTTCCCTGCAGTGATGTTCCCTTCAAGGGAGATTTTCTGGAGAAGGGCTCCCTCAGAGCTGGTCGCGGGAGATGGGCAGCCCCTTTTGGATGGGGGGGGCGCCATTCCTCATCTTGTAGCAACTAGAGTGTATCTGGCAGGCAGAGCTGAAAGTGGCCACCGGTGCTTGCACCCTAAGCAGCCAATTCAAGAAAGTGGCTTGAATTGGAGGCTGGACTCCGGGCCCATCGTAGGATCCCCCTCCCTCTAGTCTCTGGATTTGATTTTGGTGGATGGAAGCTGCTGGTGACAGAGGTGCACCTATGGTTGGGCTGCACCTGTGGCGGGGACACGCGTACCCCCACAGCGACAGCTCCTCTAGCCTCTGCGTGCCCTCCCAGAAAGTAAAGTTAAGGCTACTTCGGCATTTAATCTGTTGTTCCAGGTGTAGTACATGAAGAAAACCCAGTCTCACATGGCTATGAGGATGGAAGAGAGATTACACTTGGAGACCCACTGCTATAGAGGGCTTTGAGAAGTTTGACTGTGGAAGGTAGAAGAATAAGAGTAACCATCGGGGAGAAGAAAGTTTTTATGCTAAGGATAAGAAGAGATCAACTGTGATCACTGGTAAAAAGAGAAGGCTCCTGAGGCGATGGAAATAAATGAATGAGAGAGTGAAGGAATCAAACCAGCCTAACTCTTATGGAGTTTCTCCTATGTGCCAGGTGCTGTCACACATTAATGAAGGCCACTCAAACCTTACCGTTCTCTCAGATTGACATTATCTCTTTTTTTTCTAATGAGGAAATTGGAGCTGAGAGAAGATAGCAGCTTTTCCAAGGCCATACAGAGTGGCCTTTAAAAATATAAATCCGACCATGCCACACCCGTTGATAGCCTATCATTGCACTTCTAGTAGTAGGCGAGAAAACCGAGGCACAGAGGGGATAATTAATTTGTCTGAAGTCACAGAGTTTGCAAAGAGCAGATTTGAACCCAGGCACTGCCTCCATAATCTACATGAGTAACCAAGAAATCCAAACTCCTTACCTTGGCTTACAGAGTCCTAAATGCTCTGGTTCTTGCCCTCCTCTGTGACCTCTCATCACACCACTCCCCCCAGACTTACTGGCCTCTCCGTTTGTCCAAACTGGCAAGTTCATTTCCACCAGGTCCTTCACACAAACTGCAATGCTCTCTCATAGTTTTCACAAGGTTAACTTTGTCGTTCATCTCAGCTCAGATGTCACCTTATTAGGACACCCCTGACCAATAAAAGGCCACCTAGTGTCGATCACATTACCCTATATTAATGCTCTGAAGAACTTGTATCATAATTTTCTTGTTTCGTCTCTTATAGATGTTCCCCTCCTCCACCCCCAGTAAATTTAAGGGTTTTCAAGGAGCTTGTCTCTTCCGTCGCCGCTCTGTCCGGAGCTTTGGAAGAAGCCTGACGCACGGTGAAGACTCAGTGAATATTTGTTGAATGAAGGAAGGACTTTACAATGAAAGAGACAATCCAAAGATGTAGGCCGGCGGCTGCAAGGCGCGAGTCGCCGCGCTCGCGAGGCATTCTGGGGATTGTAGTTCGGACTCGGCCAACAGTGGCGCGGGCCTGCGCACTGAGCACTATCGATGCTCTGGGAGGACCGAGGGGCCTTGCTGTTGCTATGGCTTCTCAGTCCTGCTGTCTGAGGAAGGCGCCCCAGCTAGGCGCCCACTAGCTTCCGCAGCGACACGGACCGGGCAACGGGAAGAATCCCGCGCGGTGCGTCCGGGGAACCCGGGAGCGGGGCGGGGCTGGGCGGGGTGGGGAACCCGGAACCCCAGAAGCCAGCTGGGAGCAGCGGGAGCTTTTTCTTTCCGATTTGCTGAGTATGTATAGCCCACTCCCACGGCTCTGTGAATAAAGCTCTTCACCATCCCCATTTTATCCGTGGGCTGACTGGATTGAATAAGCTAAATGGCTTTCTCGAGGTCTCCCTCCCAGAAAGTGGCAGAGCCTGCCTTAGAGCCCAGACCGGCTCTTTCAGTCACTGTGCCGCCCCAGGACTCATACTCCTAGCGAAGCCTCCCTCATCGGTGGCGTGGACAGGCTTGCCGCACTTAATGCTACCCTGTTCAGCCCCGTCGGCATTCTGAGTGAGGTCTTAAAGTTGCACTCCTCCCACCCAGAATCTGAAAATAGGAATAGATAAGACAAAGTTACATTAATAAAATATCAGGGCATGTTGAAAGCAAAGGAAAGTACATTCAATGTGGTGAGATTCTGTTTGCCACATATAGCCAATGGTTTAATAGATGTGGAAACAGGTTCAGAGACATTAAGTAGCTGCCCTAGGTTTACAGAGTTTGTGGTTGGAGCGGAGGATTCCAACCTAGATTTCTCTGCCTTCAAAACCTATGTGCTTTATATGCTACCTTTTTTTTTAAATTAATGATCTAAATTTCTGTTTATATGGAGGCTTCATTGTGTAGCCCAGCTATTGTCAGTGGGCCCCAGACTGGCAATTTCAGCAACTGAGAACCTGTTAGAAATGCACATTCTTGGGCCCCACCTCAGACCCACTGAGTTAGAAATTGGGAGTGGGGCCTAGCAATGCGTTTTAACAAGTCCTCCAGGTTAGTCTGATGCGCACTAATGTTTGAGAACTACTGATGATTCACCTGGGGATCATATTAAAATGCAGATTCTTTCCAAAGGTTTTGGGAGAAACCAGAGATTCTGCCTTTCCAACAAATGCCTGGGTAATGCGTAAACTGCTGGTCAGTGGACCATACTTTGAGTAGTGGTTCTCAAACTTGGATGCACATTAGAATTACCGGGGGAGCTTTTCAAAAAATAGGATACCTGGGACCCACCCTTAACCAAATGAATCAGACCCTCTGCAGTGTGATGGCCAACTAAAAACCCACTGGGGATTCTAACATACAGTGAGGGTTCAAAACCCCTAGTGTGGGGTTTGGAGTAGGGCAACCATGGATTTGAATCCCCCCCCCCCCCACCTCCACCTGTCAACTGTTTGACCTTGGGTAAATGACGTAACCTCTCCTGGCCATATTTTTCTCTTTTATAAAATGCATATAAGTAATACTTGGCTTACAGGGTGGTGAGAGGATGCTATGAGCTGTGTACATGAAGCACCTGACTCATAAGGGTGCTCTAGACTCAAAAGCTGGGGAGTTGGGCAAACTTGGGGAAGTCCGGGCTGGGATTTTACACTATAGCCCAGTGGAGGTGAGTTGTCAACTGCACCCCCTAGCCTGCTATATCTCCCATCTGTATGCTCCTCCCGCAAGCAGCCAGCAGCTTGGGAAAATGGCGGTGAGTCACTCAAGGAAGGAACGGACCATCTCTGAGAACAGCTTGATCATCCTGCTGCAGGGCCTCCAGGGCCAGGTAACCACTGTGGACCTGCGGGATGAGAGCGTGGCCCACGGACGCATAGACAATGTTGATGCTTTCATGAACATCCGCCTGGCCAACGTCACCTACACAGACCGTTGGGGGCATCAGACTGAGCTGGATGACCTCTTTGTAACAGGCCGTAACGTCCGTTATGTCCACATCCCAGATGACGTGAACATCACCGAGACCATCGAGCGGCAGCTGCAGATGATCCACCGTGTGCGCAACTTTCGCAGCCTGGGGCAAGGTCGACGGGAATTTCCCACCAAAAAGTATAAATGATCCCGTCCCTTCAGCAAGCCCTAGTCACAACTCAGGTTCCTCCAGAGTTCTACCGAGCCAACTGCCTGCTATCCCTCCCTGCCAAGAACCTGGGAAGGGAACAGGGCCAGCCCAGAAACTCATATCTGACAGACAACACCTATCACAGCTGCCTTTCACAGGGTTCTACCTCCCAGACTCACCCTGGGGCCCAGAATCCTATGTATTTGTGGCCTTGGGGTAGGTGACAGCCCCCTCTCTTTTGATCATTTCTATCTGAATCTCTGATTTACTGATGCAGGAAATCTGTCAAATAGTTTTTCAACCCTCTTGCAGTGAGGATTATTCAGTGTGCTTGGCCTCAGCTACCCCTGAGTGTCCCCATTTCTCTTGCAATTGTGTTTGTTTTCTCATAAAACTAAAGTTGGACACAAACAAGTGTGTGCTTCATGCTTTTCCTGAGGAGTGCAGGCTCCCTGTTGGTCCATTGTCCTAGGGTTCTGGGTCCCAAACTGGGCTGCACATGGGAGTCACCTGACCCACCCTCACCTATTTCGGATTTCATTGATATGGAGTATGGCCTAGGCATTGGATTTTTGTAAGTTTCTCAGGTGGTACTAATTTGCAACAAAATTTGGGAACTGTAATAGGGGAATCATTCAGTCAGCCCGGTTAGGTAGAAAGTGGCTTTTCTGTTCTGATTCCCTGTTGAGGGGGCTGTTGGCCTCATTGCTATTTCCTGAGGTAGAGAAGTTGGAGCAATCCTGCCCGCCCCTCACCCTCAAGTGTGGGAACTCATCCAACAGCAAGAAATCACCCTCCGATTCTGAGAGTCATTGGGTCCTCAGGGAAGAGGGGGTTCTGGAAATTAGAACCCAAATCTTTGTTATCGCTGCCTTGCAGCCATACCAGCCCTCCCACAGGCAAACAGCCATCTCAGTAAAAGCAGCTCTGTGCTGTAGAACTAGAGGGCTTGTCTTCATCAGACAAACATCCACAGAGCAGCTGTGCCAGGCCTTGTACGGAGCACACAGTGTAGGTAAGCTTTGGTCCTTTCAGGAGAGGGGCTTCTAACGTAGAGGAAGAGGTGATCAAGAACCACAGAAACGAAATCCAGCCTGAGAACTGCTGTACCAGAGTTTTGAATAAGGCAGGGCCCTTCACCTTAAGATGCTTTCATATCTTGAGGGAGATTTGAGAGGAGTGTTCATTTGAGCATTAACAGCTCAAGGTCATTGCATTCGCATTCCAGAACGGCCTTTGTCAAAGTGTGGTCCTTGGACTACCTCATCAGAATCAATTGGGACGTGTCTAGAGGAGCCACTTTCCTGGCTCCTTCTTTCCCTAGATGTGAACCAGAATCGAACCTGGGACTCTGCATTATTAATGTAAATGTAAACTGAGACGGAGCCTGCCATTTAAAGAACCAGGTACTCCCTGACAGGCGTGGCTCAGTGGGCTGGGTATTACCCCGCAAAGTGAAAGATTGGGGATTCGAGTCCCTGTCAGGGCACGTCGATGTTTTTCTCTTGCACATCCCTTCCCCTCTTTTCCACCCTTCCGCTCTCTCTAAAAATAAATTAAAATCTTTTTTAAAAAAATAAAACAAAAAATAGCCCTGGCTAGTTTGTCTCCGTGGATTGAGTGCCGGCCTGCAAACCAATGGTCGCCAGTTTGATTCCCAGTCAGGGTACATGCCTGGGGTGCGGGCCAGGTCCCCCATCAGTGGCACACAAAAGGCAACCACATATTGATGTTTCTCTCCTTCCCCCTCTCTCTAAAAATAAATAAAATTTTTTAAAAATTTTTTAAACTTAAGAAAATAAAAATAAGTAAAGAACCAGGAGGTACCCACCATGAGGCTTCTGATGCTGTATTTCATTGCAGCCCAGAGGTCCTGGAAGCTGCTTAGGTTGCCCTTTGCCTTCGGAAGAAAACCACTTCTCTGAGTTTCCAGCACCCCTGACAATCAGGGTTAAAGGGATCAGCACCACAAGGTGACTGCTGGTAAGCGAAAGCAGAGGGCAGGCATGGAAGGGAGGTCCTCACTGAAGATGTTCACAGACTCACAGCCAGTGGGGAGAGAGCCAGCCAGTCTGGAGTGAAGAACTAGTGGGAGTCCCCGCAGCAGCCTCCCTTGCACAGGTTTCCCGCATGTCTGCAGGTGTTTCCAGCTCCGAGAGGGCTTCTGCTCTGAGTATGGCCTAGGGATGGAAGAAAAGTCTAACTCCGAGGCTTTTAAATAGTGCGCCTGGGGCTTGTACATCCTCAACAGAGCAAGGGAGAGCCCCCAGGCCAGGGAAGAAGGAAGGGCCAGCGCGGATTGCGGAGAAGACAGACTCAGGACATATCCCATAAGCATTGTGAGTCAGAGCCCAGCAGAGCCGCTGTCATTGTAGGCAAGGCACAGGGAGGCAAGATGGGAAGGAGAGGAACCAGGCCCCCTGGGACACACTCATGCCGAATCCCTGGATAGAGCACAACTAAGTCTTCAAGACCCAAGGTTATGGGTCTTTTGGCATCTGGTACTGGATTGCTAGGAAAGGCCGTCAGGGGTCCATGTAGGGGCTGAGGGAGCTCAGTGTCCACCAGCCTATTCCAGTCAAGCCAGGAATTCCTTGACTGCCACTGATCAGTCATTCTACAAGTAATTCTAGTCATAGTGCTAGCTACATACATTATCATCAAGGAACATCAAGGTGGATAAGGGTCCTGCTCTCAGGGAACTGGCATCCCAGGGGGGAGACTAACAATAACCAAAAATCTAAAAATATTAATAGATGTCATGAAGGAAATAATCAGAGAGCACTTTGAGAAAGAGTAGAGAGGTGGCTTTATTTTGGAAAATGAGGCCCGAAGAAGTGAAATTTAAACTGAGAAGAAACCTGCCATTTAAAGAGCCAAAGGAGGCCTGGCTGGGTAGCTCAGTTGGTTAGAGTGTTGTCCTGATATGCCAAGGTTGCAGGTTCGATCCCTAGTCAGCACATATAAAAGTCAACCAATGAACGCATAAATGAGTGGAACAACAAATCGATGTTTCTCTCCCTCCCTTCTCCTCTCTCCCTGTAAAAATCAATTTAAAAAAAATTAAAGAGCCAAAGGGGTAGGGGGAGCCAAAGGAAGGTGGAAGAAACTGAGAGTGCAAAGCTCCTGAGGTGGGAAAGTTCAGAGTACCATTGTGACTGTTGAGGCAGGAGAAATGGGAGAGGGGTGGGACAAAGGATACAAAGACCTCTGGGTAAGGAATGTAGCTGGCTCCAATTTCTCGTGTGTAAGAAACACAACTTGAAATCTCTCTGACGAACTGAATTCAGAGTTCGCCTCACTTAGCCAGAATGGCAGAAACGTAATTGCAGACATTTCAAAGTCCCCTACCCCCACCCCCCGCAACTTTCCTTGGAATTGGCTGATTTCTAGAGCAATTCCTTTCAAGATGCCAAAACATGGGAGGTGTAGTCTGATCTGGTGGTCATCTGGTCACACTAGCATATACCGAGATGTCCCTGTTTTGTTCTGGTTTTCTGTTTTTGATCCACTCAGGTTGCATAGATCCACGAGGGCTTTGTTCCGGTATTTTGTCATCAGCCCACTCAGGTTGCTGTTGAATTGTTTCTACCTGACGTAAAGACCTCCTGACCTCCCTTCAGTGTAACCCATGCCCCTCTCTATGTTCAGATTTTTATCCTACTTTTCCCAGGCCAGTCAGGCCCAAATTCTTTAGGGTCTCAAGTTAGGCCCCGTTTGACCAAATGCAGCACACAGCTGTTTCTTCAGAGGATTTTGTTACTTGTTGGCGCTCCACCAGGAAAAAGAGCACAACCTTTCCTGCTTTCCAGTCCCTGAGACCCAGCTGATCCCCTCCAGCTACAAGGCTGAGGAGAGTATTTTCTGTTCTCAGGGACCACCACCCCCCTCAGTCTGCCAGATCCCCCTGTTACACAGCTTTCTAAATTTGTATCTGCTCAGAAATTCTTTCCATTCCTCCCTAAAGGCTTAGGCCTTTAGAATTCAGAAGCTAAAAATGAACTCTACATCCTGTTCTATCATTTGTTTCCTGATGTAAGGAATGCAGATTAACCTAACTATCTGCATAAAGGAAAGGCCCAGAGAATACCAAGGAAGAGATAAAAAACATATTTCAAATGTCATCACCCCATCAGAGTTTGGATTCTGTGCTACTCATGTCGTGGCCTTTGTTCAAGTCCACACGTATATCAATGTGGAGGTCCTAGTTGATGACTAAGCCCTCAGAAATTCTGAGTGCTCAGGTGGTATGGCATGTCCCCTCCCTCCCCTCCTGTTCCTGGAGAGAAGAGCACAGGGGTCTCTCATTTGCAAGAGACAGCTACTACCAGGGCTCTGAGGACCTGGGTGGGCAGGCAGCTTAAACTTTACATCTCCCTGATCCAACATCTCCAGCTCTGAGCTGGATGGGACTTGAAGGGACTTGAAGGAGAACACCCAGTTCAGTAAGCTCCAATCTGGCATCCCTGGCTGAAGAACCCCTGAGGGCAGTAGGGGTCCCTTGAGTTCTTATCACTGTTCCAGAAGGACCCAGAGAAATGGCACAGAGTATGTGAAAGGTAACCAGGCTAGCTTGATCTCTGCTGTGGGTTGGAATTATACCAACAGTATGGTGGTCACCCTGGCTTGCTCCTCCTGATCACAAGTTCTAATGACTATGATACGAAGCTTTAACCAATGAAAAGGGAGAAATGACTTGATGCAAGTTGTACAGGAGACAAAATCTTATCCAATGTGAGCCTTCTGTGAAGGGAAAAATACTAACAGAAGCTTTGAAGATGAGAAGGTAGGGAACCACTGGTCCTGTGGAACTGTTACTTTGAAATTGAGGAAACAGGACCAGTTTCCTCAGGGGGAACGGGAAGGGACTCTCCTCGGGTCCCGTGATTAAGTTAATGGCAGAATGCCAAGATGGTCATCATAAGTAGCTACCCTTTGTTGAGTCTCGCTGTGTGCCAGGCTCTGTGCTAGGGCCCCACATGCTCAGGAGGGCAGAGCTGTAGTATCTTTCAACCCACTGGATCTCCAGTATTTAGCTCAGTGCTCTGCACCTAGCAGGCCCTCTACAAATCTTTGTGGAATGAAATAATCATCTCATTTCATCATTACAACAACCCTGGAGGTATATGTTAATAGCCCCATTTTACAGATGAGGGAGCAGATCCAGAGAGGTTAAGTGACTTGCTCAAAGTCGAAGAGCCAGTGAACAGCAGAGTGGGGATTTGAACTCAGGTCTGTATGACTCAAACTCCATGATACTACACTACACTATTCTACTCCCTAGCACTTCCAACATTACACTGAAGACAGAACAAGATAAGCAGTGCTCTGCTCATCTTAGTGGTGGTACCCAGCTGCCGAGTATGGGCCTGGCACTCAAAACTTGCCATACCCATCCAGGCCTTGGGGCTTGACCACAAAGAGAAGCCAGAAGCCAATCAGTAAGAAGGATTTGCTGGTTTTCAGAAGCCTGAGTAAGCCTATCAGGGTTGAAGGTCTCCTCTTCTCCTGTGATAGGCAGACCTACCTATACCTCATCAAACTATCATCTCACGCTGTTGTGACAGGCATCACTTTGTTTTGGCAGTGGTGTCTACCAGTAGGCCCAGAGTTGGAGAGCCAGCAGGAAAGTATGTCACCATGTGTGTGTGTATGTCTCATGTTCGTGTCCTGATGACAATTTTTCATTTCCTCTGGCTGGCACCTTTACTTTCTATTCATTACCTCTCTTCCTCCCCTCCTTCTCTTCCTCCTCCTCTCCTTTGTTAAAATCCTATATTTTGAATCAGCTGAGAGTCTCCTGGGGGTGGGGATGGTGGTGTCAGCTCCTAGTGATTCATCTAGCTGATAATTAGAGCTCTGGAAAACCCAAAACTCATTCCTGTCAGAGTCAGCGCTTCCGGAATCCCTAGGTTTTTCCCTTTGTCAGAGAGGAGAGCTTTGGGGGCAGGGGCCTGGCTTCTTTGTGCCTGACTTTCCGTCATCTGCTTCATCAGAACTCTGTAACTGAGGCTGATATGAGCACTCTTACTCTCCAGGTCCTGCGAGAAGCTGTTCGCACACTCACTGAATCCTCACAGTGATCCCACAAAGTGTTATCCCTGTTTTGACACATGGGGAAGGCTAAGGAACTTACACTTGTCACTCAGCTTTTAAGGAATGCAGTAAGGATTCAAATCCAATTTTTTTCAGAATCTGCCGAAGTTGGTTCAGATCACAGTCCTGCCATTATAAACTGTGTGTCTTTGGACAGGTTACTTCCCATCTCAGAAATCTAGATTCTTCATCTGCAAACAAACTCCTAACCTGAAGTCTCTACAGTGCTTAACACAGGGTGTGACACAAGAGTAGGAGCTGTTTTGATTACTATTGTTATTCAGCCCCATCAGCTCAGTGGCCACCAGGCATTCAGATAGACAAAGAGATGACACAGGAGGCAGCAGCTAGACACATGCACCAACTCTCATGTCCTGGCACTGCCTGTGTGGAGATGACAAATGCACATACCCGTAAATGCCTGGCCACACGCCCTAGTAAAACCCAGCAGTGCACACAGGCTTGGACACGTGTGCCCACACATGGATACAGAGTGACTCAGGGGACAGCTGGCAAGACACCGGGATTCAGACAGTCATGTGCAGCAAGCACAGCAGCTCACACCTCTGAGACAAAGAAGTGACGGCCATGGTCGCTGGTGCTGCTGCCACTGAGCCCTTTTAGCTGCTTCTGCATGCCAGGGGAGGGAAGCCAGGCTCTCACAGGGCCCCAGTGAGTCAACAGCCTGATGCAATCAATCCCTTTAAAGGGCTCATCTGATGGTGCAAGAAGCTGATTCATGGAGGGCGTGGTTGCTGGAGGAGGAGGAGAAAGGGACCGAAACTGCAACAGGAGGGACTGAGGTTAGGTGGCTGGAATCGTTAATAGGACTCTTCACCGTGAACCTCCCTCGCCAAAACTACAGGCATCTTCGGGTTGAAGGTTTTCAACAAAAGCGAGGGGCTCAGAGGGAAATGCATTGTGAGAGCTACGACAGGAATTCCTGTAATTTATTGGGTCTAACGGCAGCGCTCTCCGCACAGAACTCCAGAAACCGATAAATGGGGATCAAAGAAGAGCCATTTTTCTGATAAATACACTACAACTGGCCGATCTTACAATTGCTGGAGACTTCACCAAACCCAGCAGGGAGAAACTGTAGGGTACCGGAGGTGCTGAGGAGTTGGGGCGGGGGTGGTGCCTCCCGCCCGGGCTCTCCGCAGACTTAGAAAAAAGGTAAGTACCGCCCCTTTAGAGTATCAACCTCCAATCGTTTCACAGGACCCCACCCTGAACCAATCCGCAATCGAAATCTGGCCTCTTGCCTGAAGGCTTCCGCCCATCATCAAGGTGGTGCCCAATCTCAACGCCGTGAGACCGTAGACACGGGCGAGGGGCGTGGCCCAAGGAGGGGCGGGGCTGAGGCTCAGTCCAGGAGGAGGGGGCGGTGCGTCACTTCCGTTGTCAGGTGGCGGCGCCGCAGCCATGGAGGGAGGCAGCGGCGGCGGCTGCGGCTCTGGTGGCTGCGCTGGAAGGCGGCGGTGAGCGGCTCCCACGCCCCCGGCCCGGCCCCGGCCCCCCGGGACGGAGCTCCGAGCAGTCCGGTCTCCGGGCTACAGACTATGGGCGAGCAGCGCTGAACACCGGGGGAAGGTGAGAGGGCGGGGGGTCCGGGAGCGGGGAACCGGGTGGGGGTGAGGGTTTTCTGGGCGGGCCTCAGCGGCGGAGGGAATGGGACCGTGGTGACAGTCCGCGCCGTCCGTCTGTGATAGAAATGGCAACAGCAAATGCCCCTCTTCTACTGGGGTCTGCTGTTCCCGGGCGGCGGGGGTGGCAGCTACTGCGCGCCGGAGACGGGGGGCCGCAGGGAGCCTCAGTCCCGCGGAAGCCCTGGGAGGTGGGCACTGACTGCCAGCATTGCCTGGAGTCACTCCACCAGCAAGCGAAGGCACTGGCGTTTGAACCAGCCAGGTTTTTCCCACGAGACACCCTCTACCTTTCCATGCTTCCCTCCTGATCCGAGAGTGACTTGAAAGTTAGAAAGAGTCCCCAGGGAGGGCCAGCCAGGGCTTCCAACAGGAGCCCTCACCGTTGGCACGGGCATCATTGCTGCCGGGGAGTTTTCGCTGCCGGACGGCGTTCAGGTGCGGGTCTGAGCTACCTGCCTGCCAGTGCTCCATTTCGGTAGGCCTTTTCCAAGGAGAGAGCCTGCTGCTGGGGTCACTGTTTCACCTGTTTTGCCGGGTCAGGCCCGCCCATTCTCACGTCACTTGGTTTTACCTTCCAGCCAGTAGGTAGGGGCGTTGGGATTTCCTGACACCGAGTTCTGTGCCCACCCCCACTCCCTAGGTTTGTTGCCGTTTGTGGCGGAAGGAAGAGATGACAGCCGCCTTATGTGGCAGAATAGACTTTGCTCTGTCTTAAGTCAGAGAGGAAACCGGTTGGCTTTGCTGGGTTTTAAGAGCAATGGGGAAGAGGGTAGTCACTCTGGTCAGGTTGTCTTTCCCTCTTGGCTTAGTGCTCATGAGATAAGGAAGAGCAGAATGTGTAACTGTAAGGCCAAACTAAAACTGTTTGTGAGCTGCTCCAGTGCTCTAATGGCCCAGCTGTGTCTGATGTTTATGGGTTAGACCTAGACAGTCTGGAGATAGCCCCCATTCATTCATTCATTCATTCATTCCCCACATAACAACAACAGTATCCTTGTCTGGAGAGGCAAGTGCCTATATTATAATGGTTAAGACAGGGCTTTGACCCTGGCTGGGTGGCTTAGTCTGTTGGAGTGTCTTCCCATATACCAAAAGGTTGGGGGTTCAGTTTCCAGTCAGAGCACATAACCTGGGTTGCCGGTTCGATCTCTGGTTGGGGCTTGTATGGGAGGCAACCAATTGATGTTTCTCTCTCATATCCATGTTTCTCTCTCTCTCTCCCTTCCTCTCTTTCAAATCAGTAAGTACACTAAAAAAAAACAAGCAAACAAACAAGTGGGCTTTGGAGCCAGATTTCCTAAGTTCAAATTCTGGCTCCATAGCTTTCTAGCTGTGTGACCTTGAGCATGTTTTTAACCTCTCTGTGCTTCAGTGTGCTCATCTCTAAAACAGAGGTGCTAACATAGAGTTATAATGAAGATTTTAAAAGTTAACACATGTAAAACATATAGGACCATGTCTACCACGTAATAAGAATCCAGTAAATGCTAGCTATTACTCTTATTTCAAGAAGCTTATGGTCTAGTAAAGGGTAACTGACCTGTAAACAGATTGTTGAAATGTGGTCTAAAAAACCTAGTGGCAGCAGAAACAGAGGGCTGTGGGAGCCCAGCGGAGGGAGCCACTACCTCAGTCTGTAGGGAGAGGGTCCTGGGAAGGTTTGGCCGAAGTGATGACATGGGAGCTGCGTCCAGAAGAATGGTAAGGCTTAGCCAGGTGAGAGTGAAGGAGCAAGGTGTTCTACTTAGAGCGAGGTAAACTCATAGTTTATTCAAGAAACCTCAGATTGTTCCACGTGGTGGTTTGAAAGTCAACATGGTACAAGGTAAGGCAGTGTAGGCTGACAAGAGAACACCAAATTAACCATTTGGGACTTGGTGCCGAGGGCAGTGGGGAGTCAGTGGAAAGATTTTAAGCAGAGGAGTGTCATGATTGGATCTAGTTATAGAACTGTATCCCTTCTGCTGTATCCCCAGCAGAAGAGGGAAGGAAGAAAAGAGACTAAAGGAAATACTGGAGACCTTTTAGAAGCCATTGCAGGCTTCTAAGAGAAGAGAATTGGTGCTGGGGTGGTGAGTCTTTGCTGAGAGAGCACTGTTTGCAATTGGCCGCGGGTGACAAGCTGTCTACATTTCACTGGGCATCTTTGCCTAGCACAGAAGTACCTGACACATCTGCCCTTGTCCTCTTGGGATTGCAGATTGCTTGGGTGGCTGGACAGGTGAGGCTGCCCTCTCAGAAGGCCAGTTGCAGGGGGTCCTACATTTGTTCCCTTGTGCCTTTAATTTGACCTTTTGGGAAGGCAACAGCTTGTAGTGGTTAAGATCTTACTGGGCTCTGCAGTCAGATCTGGGTTCTAATCCCGGCCCTGCCGGTTTCTAGAGCCCTACAGGTTACTTATTCTCTCCATGCCCAGCTTTCTCATCTATGAAATGGGGACAGTCAGAGCCCCCTCCCTAGTGTGGCAGTCATGAGGATTAAGTAAGATGTGGCAAGTTGAGCATTTAACACACACTGAGTGTCAGCTGTTGTTATAGACTGCAGGAAAGAACTTCCAAGAATTAGTTGATACAATTAGTGGCAACTAGAACTGTGTTCCCTTGAGCTGTCAGAAGTGTCCTAAGAGATCCCAAAATCATAGAATGTATTGTATTCTTTCTGAAAAGTAAATCTGCGGGGAGTTTACCCAGTCGGTATAGGAACCATTCAGGTGATTCAGCTTGGCTCTTTAAAAGAACCATTTTTAAAATGGAAATGCTGAGGAAAAAATTGTGTTTTAAAGTACAAGAAAAAGTATTTAGGATTTTGTCCACATGTGTCCCTGTTAGTGACCCCAGTCTGGTGTCTGAATTAGTATCAGCAAGAAACATCTCACGCATTGGTGTGTGTGGCAGCTCAAAATCCAAAACCCAAGTTCCCCACACATCAGCCCCCATGTGTTGCTGTGGATGTGCTGGGTAGGAGGAGGCGGGTTAGGGTTAGTGTTGGGAGGGCGTTGAGGGGGGCAGAAGGAGAATAGAGAGGTAGGTACCAGGTACAGAGCCAGCTCCTAACCAATTAACACTAGCATAGTTTGCAAGCCTCGCAGAAGCCTGTGCAGCATGCGGTGGGAACCCAGAGGAATGACTGATTCCCCTGGAAGATGAGGAGAAGATTGGGGAGAACTTTGGAGAGTCCTTAGAGCTTAGACTGAAGGGTGAATAGAGTTTTCTGAGGGCTCATGAAGCACTCCAGGCAGGGGAGCTGCATGCCACAGGCTTGGCTGTGTGCTGGTGAGTGGGCACGCTCGGAACCACAGAGGTTCTAGCTCTAGCACAAGATGTGAAGGCACCTGACTGTAGCACATGCTGGAGAAGTAAGCACCAGTGCTAAAATGCTTGAACTAATTAATTATTCTCTTGGTGATGGGATGCTTTAAGTAGAGGGAACATTAGACCTGCATCTTTCTAAGAGCCCCCTGGCTGTGGGTGGAGGGTGGATTGGGGAGAGAATGAGAGTCTGGAGTCCCTGTAGGAGGTTGTTGCAATAATCAAAGCAAGGGCTAGTGGGGGCTTGGATCAGGGCAGAGAATAGGGCTCTTTTGAGGGAAATCAACTGGTTTCTGCTCGTGTTTGGAAGCGATGGCTAAGGGAGGAGCAGCGGTGGCAGATGACCCTGAGCTTCCTGGTTTGGGTGACAGAGTGAATGATAGTGCAGAGATAGGATGGCTTGGGAGAAGACAATGACCAGTGAAATCGGCCAGCCTCATTCAGTAAGCCCTGCACACACTCATGGGACGGGATCAGTTGCGAAGTCTGTGGCACCCTGTCTGGCTTTCGGCCAGGCTTCCCTCTGGTTTTGCCTGAGTCGGTGCCTGAGAGAAGGGCAGCTTCTGTTCATTCACCTTTCCTCTGTCCAGACTAGCCCAGGGAGGGGAACTGCTTCAGGGTTTCAGAATCTCAAGGGCTGAGTCTGAAAAACTGCCATAATTTCTGCAGGCTTCAAATGGTCCTAAAGAACAGCCCTTCAGTCTGACGCTGTCCACAGTCATGAGCAAGTGACACTGATGGGATCTTGACCCTCAGGACTGATGGCTTTCCAGCTCCCTGGAGATCTTATCTTGAAAGAAACCCTGAGATTGCATTTACTCCAGAGGCTGGGTCAGCAGACTCAGTCCCTCTTCTCAGGAAGGGGAGGTGTCAGCCAGAGGCTACCTAGGACCCACTCAGACCATAAGGGAAGAGTGCCTTTATCCTCCTGAGCTCAAGGGGAGTGCAGAGCTAGACCTGAATGGGATTAGGCTGTGGTGAGGGATGTGCTGGCAGGCAGGCCTTCAAACAGGCCCTTGGGAACTGCAGAGCTCTCTGTAGGATTTGTCCTTGCATTTGTGGTGTGGAAAAGAAAGCGGCCTGAATTAAGAGCCGCTTTTTCCTCCAGCTGCTCAGGTGAGACGGTGGCTTTGAAGACCTCTCGGCCCACAGCAGCCCTGCATATCCTCTCAGATCTGTATTCAGAACCCCTGAAAGGGGAAAGCGTGCTATTCTTGCTCTGATTTGCTTACCATCTTCGAGATGGCTCTACTTCAGTACGTGCAAATCTGGATCATTTGGGCGCATTGTGTCATCATTCTATATGTAATTTATTCAACAAGTTCTCTTCCGATGTACTTAGGTTAGGGTTATTTTCTGTCTTTTGCTCTTTAAGCAAAGCTGAAGTGGTTATCTGTATACATGTGAGCTTAAGTATCTGCAGAATAAATTCTAGAAGAGGGGCTACTGTTTCAAAAAGTACCTTTTGTTATTATTATTTAAAGAATTTCTAGGCCCCCTTATAATAAACCGAAGCAGCCTGCATTTCACGCAGCAAGCAAAAGTAATCTTTTTGGGTTGAGGTTCCCTTTCCGGAGGGGCTACAGCCCAGTGGTGGTCATCCTGTTCTGGCTAATGGTAATCTGTCTTGGGTGTGAGTTTAGACTCCCTAGTATAGCAGTATACAGGCCTGATGATTCAGAGAGACTCTAGTTGTTAGAAAGCATAGAAGTAGCAAAACTGAGAAGGGCTCTTGTCATTCAGAATGAAGCTGACCCCTCTAAATGTGTTTATACACTGCCATCTACTTGGCAAAAGAGATAGAGGATCTTTAGCCTTTAGGGAATCTGACCCAAGGGACCAGACATAAGAGAAAGTGGCCCGGATATTGCCGTGGGCATTGTCAGGAGCAGGACTGGTGCTCCTGTCATTTGTCTTTGGGTTTAGGGCAGAGGTTGTTCACGGTGTGATAAGGGAACAGCAAGTGCTTCTAGGGAGAGACTCAGTTCATCCCCTTGGGAAACCTTGGGACTAGCATAGCCCAAAAATCTCTGGGGCTTTTGGAACCCCAGCACCAGCATCTACCAACTCTGGAGGGCAAGAGCCCCGCTCCTCTTTGCAGTAGATAAGGAGCTCCTGGCATTACTGTGTTTGGGGCAAGTTCTACAGGGTCTGTTCTATCCTGGCTCCTTTCCCGAGGTGGTCTCCCTTGAAGGAACAGAAGGAAAACAGCCAAAAAACAAGGATCCCCACTATCTTCCAGGTCCTCAGCTAAGCACTCTGCAATACATACTGAATCCTCACGTTTAAGGAAGAAAGGGTTATTTCTCTTACAGAAGAGAGCCCCCAGGCTCAGAGGGATGAAGTAACCTGTCCACTGTTACACAGCCAGCAAGGACAGAGCTGGATTTCCACCCCATACTTATGTGACTCTGGAGTCCGTGCCGTCCCATGCCTCCATCCTGGCCAGACTGGCCCCAGGGAGCCCAAGCACAGGAGTCTTGGACTCCTAGAGCCACAGAGCTGGAACGGACCTTGTCAAAGCTGAAGCAATCTGTTCTTTGCCAGAAGAATGGGAACTGCCACTGCCTAGAGACTTGTGTCTCCCCTCCTGCCCTGTGAGTAGTGAGTTAGGAGACTTTCAACCATGTCTGCCCACAGTTAAGGGCTTAGGCTCAGATCACACCTAGCGTCAGAACCCAGATCTGCCACTTACTAGCTGAGTGACCTTGAACAAATCACTTCCTATCCCCAACCCCAGTTTCCTCCTCTCTCAAATGGACACATGCTTCTTGCTGCTGAGGTAGTAACGAAGATTAGACCTGAGGTGTTATCGTCTATAGCAGGTACAGCCTGGTACCTGGCCTGCCATCAGGACCCATGAGTCAGCTGTAGGGAGAGGCCCGAGTGCGTGAGCTCTTTGCTTAGCAGGTCTGTTTGTGTCCCAAAAACGGCATCATGATCCAGCTTCCAGATCTCCCATTTGAACGGTTTGGTGGTCCTCCCAACCCTTATGGATACCTGATGTGAGCAGGGAGTTCCTTATGTTTGCAAGTTACCTAGGAGAAAGTAAGTGAACCAGGAGTGGTGATTTTGTCCCTTCTGCCCCCCACTCTCCTGATGTAGCCTGGGGTCAGCACACAGGCCCCTGTGTTCAGGGCACTTACACTCATGCGCGTGTTCTGGCGCCATGCTCCCTCGGTGAGCCTTCTCTGAGGCCCACGTTCCCCGACTCCGTTGCTGCTCTTAAGAGTTTGAGTGGGTTCAAAAAACTTTTAGATTTTTAAAAATTATTACAGTCGCCTATGGTAAAATAGTTAAACAATGTGGAAGAATATAAAACAAAACTCTCGCTCCTTTCCTTGGGCCCCTAGTTCTACTGCCTGGAGGTATCCATTGTTAAGTTTCTTCTAGAAATTTCCTGTGCGTATTCAAAGGTGTATATAGTCTTTTCTTTTTCCTTTTCACCCAAATGGGATCATATTATACAAATAGTACTGCTTTTTGCCTTTCGTTTTTAATGTGATGTATCATAGTCATCTTTATCTGTCAGCAGGCATGGCTTTAGTCTTAAAGGCTGCCTAGCATTCTCTTGTCTGGATGGAACACGATACAGTGAACCAGTCCCCTCCCAGTGGACACTTAGATTGTTTCCTGTCTGGGGTGTATGTGTGCTTTGATTTTTGTGATTTTGCCTTTTGTGATTGTGTTTGGGTTTTGGGGCTTTTTGTTTTTTGTTTTTGCTGCAATTAATTTTTGTGAATTTGTGTGGGTATATTTGTAGGATAAATCCCTAGAACTAGAATTGCTATGCCTGAGATGTGTGCACTTTCTTTTATGTCGTTGGCTGTCATTTTATGCCTGTCATCTGCACGCCTGTCGGGCCTGTGCAGGGGTTCACAGATGGACAAGACCCCAGGCGCCGTCCAGGGAGCTCACCCCCTCAAGAGACACAGGCGAGCACACATGCAGTGAGCGTGCGCTTGCCAGTGCACGGAGAGCATCTGTCCATGGTGGCTTGTGGCCCCGGGGTTGGCCGTGGCTGGCCTCTCAGGCTCAGAGCAGGTGAGGCCCTTGTGTCAGCCTACCCCTCCGAACAGCCCACAGTCGGGCATTCTGACGGTCGAGCCTGCCCCTGTAATCTTGTTCCTCCAAGCAGCCACAGCCAGCAGCATTCAGCAAAACTGCAGAAAGTGAGTTGTATTGTTCATCAAAGTTGTGAAATTTAATTGAATTTTTGATAGAGGCAGTTAAGGAAAGGCAGTTTGCTGGAACCAGTCCAATTGCCTTTCTCACAGGAAGATTGTAGTGATTTTTGCTGTTAGAAACAGTGTGAAGAGAGAGAATCCCATGCACCTGGGCCTGGCCTGGGCTTTCCCATCCGTTGCCATGGAAGTCCGGGGTAGAAGAAAACAGCATTTGTCTAGTGCCTCCCACACTCTGGCTCCCAGCAGGCCTCAGGAAACCCTGGGCGGAGCATCACTGCCCCGTCCTCTAGGAGGGAGACTGAGGAACGGAGAAACACGTGTCCGGGTCGCACAGTGGGCACAGAGATGGCCCTGAGACTCAGCCAGCCCTTCTTTACTCGCTCGCTGCATCCTCCTTGCCTGGCTTGGACCGTGGTGAGTGGCCAGAACCTGAAGTCCACATGGGGCTCTGTGGCAGGCTTGTTCGTGGGCCAGGTCACTGCACAAAGCAGTAAGTGATGATATGAGCCGAGGGACCCCCTATCGTGTGTTCATGCCAGGGCCCCCGTAGTTGTAAGGAGGCTGGCATGATGGCGAAGGCTGCCAGTGACTCCGTCTGTCACCGTTGCGTATGGCAGAAGCCCCTCACCCCTACCCTGCGTGAGCCGAGAGCCCACCGGGAAAAGACTGTCTCTCGAGCCAGTGTGCTTCGCTGCTTCCCCAGGCTGCCGCTCTGGGTGGGAGATGCCAGGGCAGCACTGCTTGAAAAAGAGCTATTAAGTCTGTCCCTTCCTCCTCCAACACCCACACACAGTGACGGATTATTTGTTGTCACATCAGCTGCTTCCGGAGGCCCTTGGGAGGAGTGAGCTGGTGGCAGGGTTGGCAGGGCTGCCCTGGATTCTGCTCTGGTGGCTTTTAGAGTGGCTGCTGGTGAAGTCCTATGACCTGTCCGCAGGAACTGGTTTCTTATGCCATTTATCTTTTCCCCAAGGGGTCTGCTGGTCCTCCTCTGTGTGCACAGCCTTGGAGCCTTTCTCCCAGAATCACTCTGAGACACATCCCTCTGGTCAGGGGTCTTTAGCCTCCAGTCTGGCCCCCCAGCCTTCACGGAGGCCACATAGGAGCCCAGTGGGGACTTGCTTGGGGTAGTGGGGTAAAGAGGGACATCACTGATTACGTAATCTCCTTGTGTGTGTGACCTTGTACCCTGGGAGAGACTAGATAGAGCTGGACCGTGAGCTGCAGACACTGGGCTCTCTGTGAGCAGCAGCAGGGTCTTCAGGCCCCTGCTTCAGGCCCCCAGGGCTGCTGAACTCAGCCCACCGTAGTCCTCTGAGGAAAGGCAGTGACAGAGGACTGAGGGGGAGCAGCTAGGCACAGGGCCCTCTTTCTGCTGCCCCTCCCACTTCCCACTGGGCTGAGTCACTTCCTCTCTGGCTGCTGCAGGTACTCTCCCACATGCCGGAGAACAGGGCCACAGCGGGTGGGGTTCACTCTGTGCAACAAGAGGGAGCTCTGGTTAGAAGCAGCAGCTCCCTTGGTACCCCCGAGGCAGTGAAGCGCCGTGTTTAGAGAATGATGTGATGTTATGTATTCTTGACACTTCGGAGCTATACATATCCTGCATTTTAAAAAGGAACAGAATCATCATGCTGTTTTGGAACACTGAAGATGACAGCACAGGCATAAATCCTTGTCATCAGGGAGTCCTGGCTGTAGCCGGGGATTACTAATCCTCCTCCCCATCTCCTCAGCATCCATCTGAGCTCAGAAGCAAATGGCGTCCGGGGGCTTCCTGGGGAGATGGCTTGTAGCCTTCGGCTGCCAGGGAGAAGGTTCCTGCCTGCTTCAGAGATGGCTGTCACTGCAGCTCAAAGGAAAAGCCCTCAAACAGAGTCCCCTTCCAGCCAGCTAGTGGGAGCAGAAGAGCACAGACCATAGGCAGCCTCCTCCAGGCAGGTGAGCGGGGCCAGGATCTGTAGGCTTTGTCTGGTCAGCAACAAAAGGGAGGAATCTTCCCTTCATAAAGTTGTGAGAATTAAAGAAAACTAGGAAACAGTAAGATCAGGTCTTGGCAAATGAGGGTTAAAAAGATACTCGCCTGGAGAGACTTGTCACAAGGAAGGTTACCTCAGCATGCAGCGGGGAACACTCACCTTTCTCCCAGCATGGCCCCGCAACCAGCAGCCACCACATCCTGTCTGATCCTCCGGTCATCCCACTTTTAAAGATGAGGAAACTGAGGCCCACAGAGTGGAGGGGACTTTCACAGAGGATTGGGGATTACTTCAGGGTCACGAAGCGAGTGAGCAAGGGGAGCGGAAATTTGAAACCGGGCCTACCTGACCCCAAAATTCATCTTGCTCCCCCAGCTGACATTTGAGTAACTGATCCATGGTCTGAAGCACTTGGTTCTGCGGGTTGACTTTGTAGATGGAGAATAGGGCCCATAGAGAAGTCGATGACAGTGGCAGGAGCACCTACATGTGAGTATTGAGGAGCACTGGGGGTGGCTCCCAGAGCATTTGGGTCAGGGAGGGGTGGGGGGCTCTGCCTCGTTGGCTGGTGGAAGGATGTGTCAGTAACCCCGGACACAGCTCTGTTCTCCAGACAGACCCTGCTCAGGGGGCCCTGAAACGCTGCCTCCCCCAGGGACAGGCATGGCCCCTCTCTCTCCCCGCTCACCTGCAGCTTTCGGGCTTGGCCACTCCCTGATTCCAAGAGAACGATTGCTTATAAGGAAGTCCAGAGGGTGCCGTCCGTTCTGTGGCTGGCGTTCCTGAAACCACAGCCAGCGTCTGGTAGTGAAAGAGCAGCTGAGGGAGCAATGGGGCCAATTAGAAATATGGGGGACTCAGAACTGGAAACCCTGTGTTCACACAGGTGACCTCTTTCAACATGCCAGGAGACTTTAAGCAGTTCTCTGAGTATTTCTGAGCCTCACTTTCTTTTTCTAGAAAATGTCGTGTTTGGGGGGCGGAGTGGGGGGTGGTGATCAGTTACCATAGCATATTTGCAAGTGCTCAAAGCCTTGTACAGAAGCTCATCAATGTGAGGGTGTGGGCCTCTCAGTGGGTTCTGAACCCGAAATTCACCATCCAGAAAGGGGCTCAGGGAGTTTTCAAGGGACCTGGAAGCCCTCGAATGCGAAGGGGTTGGTCTATAAAGCATGGTTCCACCAGTCATCTTAGTTGGATCATGTCTTCAGATTTCACCCTGCTTACCTCAAGTTTTGTCCTTGCATTTCAGGTATAGTCAGCTAAATACATGGCTGGGCCAGAAGTTCTCTTTTCTGGGAGAAGTGAGAGTGGTAGAAATTTTTCTGTCCAGCAGGAGAACATTCACACTCAGACATGTCACTGGTGGAGGGGGCAGACCAGGCTGTCACTCCCACGTTCCAACATCTTGCTCCAGGAAAGCATGTCTTTTAGCTGAATTCAGCAAAAAGGGGACTGCTCTGTCCCTTTGCCAATGAGGGGGTGAGCCCGAGCTGCGCACGCCGTGAACGGGTTTCATTCCTCAGTTGAGGCTGTCTGTAGCAGCTAGCACTAAGCACAACTTCTGGCAGTCAGCCAGCCGAGAACGCCTTGCCTCAGGCATCCAGGCATTTCTGACATGAGACTTTTCCTGGACAGACTCTTCTCAGCACCACTGCAGCCCAGTTACCTACCACTGTGACCCCCTGTCTCTCAGATCTTGGATTCTTTCTGCTGCCATTAGCTGATCATTCATACTTTCTTCTGGGTCCCACTCTAACCCCTGACCTCTAGTCGGGTGATTTCAAGCTCTGTCCCCTGCCCCAGTATGGGCTTTAGCGCCTTCTGGGTGCACAACAAACAGTTCTACACTCTGTCTTTCCTCATTCAGCAGTTTGCCAGGCACTGGGCGGGGTGCACAGAGGCAGAGGTGAATTGGGGTTGCTCCCAAAGGAGTGCCCATAGACTGGGGTAGGAGGTAGTCAGACAAATAAACCAATGGTAATAGCACAGCAGGAGGGGACAGACGTATGCTCAGTGCTGTGGGAGCTGGAAGAGGAGAGGACTTGCTGCAAGTGAGGACTGAGGGAGAAGGACAAACCAGCCCGAGAGAGGAGGGCAGGGCAAGGGTGTTCATGGCACATCCAGGGAACTGTGAGTCATTGGTGTGGCTGGATTTAGGAGGCATATAAGGGCAGTGACGCTGGAGAGGTGGCCTGGGTCTAGCCAGGCTCACTGAGGAATTTGTTTCTTCCAGAAGACCATGGGAACATTGGAGGGCCGCCATAGCAGAGACAGGCAGATACAGCAGCCCCAGGTCCCCAAGCAGAGGAGCGAGTGCAGCCTGCTGGAATCTGTTTGTCCAACCCCAATTACACAGAGAGCCGAGGTGGGGTTTTCTAATGGAGTTGTTCCTGCATCCTTCCTGATCAGCCTCATGGAGAGCAATGCCCCATCATCTTGAACCTGGTGCCAAGAGAAACCCTCTGAAGATGTGCTGCAGGAAGACGCCACCAGGTGGCAGGCCTGGAGATTGCACAAAGGCCTCTTTCCCACACCCCCAGCACCTGCCCCCGCACCCCCAATTCTTTTTGCACAGTGTTTGGGGTGGGGAAGGGAGGGGGACAGTCAAGACTGAACTCCTGTTCATACCAGGCTGGCTCTGCCCAACAAGCATGAGATTCTATGTTCTGCCGCTGCAGGCTGTGTACCCACCAAAAATGCCTTTGAACCTGCGAATCTGGGTAGCATATTCCTTCAGGGTCTTGGGAGCTTTTTCAGAAGGTTACGCATTCACCTCTGTCTCGGTGCACCTGAGAGTAAATTACAGACATCATGACCCTCCAGTGCCAAATGCTAGCATCTATCACCTAAAAACAAGGACATTCTCCTATGTCCTGTGTTATTCCAGAATGCTGTTTTCAAACTCAGTAACTTTAACGTTGATACAATACTGTTACCCAATGTACAGTTCATACTCCGATTTTTGCCACTTGCCCGGTCATATTCTTTATAACTCCCCATTCCAAAGATTATCTGTCACATTTACTTGTCATATGTCTTTAGTCTTCTTTAATTGAGAATAGTTCTTCAGCCTTTTTTCTTTTTCTTTCCTTTTTTTTAAATCCTCACCTGAGGACATACTCACTGATTTTAGAGAGAGGGGAAAGGAGGGAGAGAAACATCGATGTGAGAAAGAAACATCGATAGGTTGCCCCTTGCACGCACCCGCACTGGGACCGAACCTACAACCCAGGCACGTGCACTGACCAGTACTCGAACCCGTGACCTTTTGGTTTACAGAACGACACTCCAACCAGCTGAGCCACACTGACCAACGTAGTTCTTCAGCCTTTTAAAAAACTACCTGACATTGATGTTTTCAAAGCATACATACCTGCTTTGTTGAATGTCCCTCAATTTGGATTTGACTTATGATCAGGTCTAGTTTATGCCTTTTTGGTAAAAAAATAATAATAATGTAAGTTATGTTGTATCCTTTTAAGTGTATTATACCAGGAGTAATGTGATGTCGGGTGGTGTGATATTAACTTTGACCATTTGGTTAAGTTGCAGCTTGCTTTTTTATTAGTTAAGGTATATTTACATACGGTGAATTTCATAGATCTTGTAACTGTACCATTCAGTCATTTTGACAAACGTACATACCCAGGAGTTGTATCCTTAGATAGTAAAAGTTTTACGGCCCAGTGTTTGTGCTCTGTCCCCCTCCCCCAGTCCTGCTCCAGGACATCTTGGACTAGCGGTCCTAGGTCTCAATTCCATCGACTGGATCATACTGAAGGACCCATTTGCAGTGGCCTCGTCCTCCTAGATGGTCCCTGACTGCTGCGCATTGGCAATGGCCGACTGGTGCTCCAGCCCCGCCTTCCTCACAGACCAATGAACAGAATAAGACAAGGAGATGCCGTGTGCCTCTGCACAGAGCGTGGGCGCTCCTCTTGTTCTGCAAGACATCTGTCCTCCGCCCTCTGCTACAGAATGTACATCTGGCACTGCCCGCAGCCCTCTGCTCCTCGGCCACTCAGCTAACCCCCAGGCCTCTTTCCCCCACACTGAGCAGAACACGTCACTCAGGCTGGCTGGCAGACAACCTCCATCCCCCGCCCCCGCCCATAATCTCAGGTCAGCAGACAGCAGACAGCAGAGTCAAGGTCTCTTAAGCCTTTAATCTGGTTTCTTCTGCTCCCCACCACCCTAACTTGGTACCTAACTGTCCTCTTCTTTTTGGGCAGGAGAAACTGTTTAAGCTAATAGTCACACCATTCTTCAGATGTTTACAATGCCAGTAAGGTACTCTATGTGAACTGTCACTCTATCCTTAAACCAACTTGGAGGGTAGATATTTTGTAGATACAAAATAAGCAATTTGTCCAAGGTCTCATCACTACTAAGTGATGGTGCCGGACTTAGAACCCAGGTTTGGCTCACTCCAACCCTTGCTCTGACTCACAGGTTCCCATCCAGTGTGGGCTATGTAGGGTAAAGGGTGATCCCTTCAGTCTGAGGCATAGGACAGGGACATGCATAGGACAGCTGGAGCCCCCCAGTCCTTGCACCCCCCAAGTGCTGTACAGATCTCTCTTTGTTATGACAGGAAGAAAACCAAGACACATTGCTCTAACCATTTTGTTCTGCTACCCTAGTGTCCTGTGGGCAGAGACTCTCTCTACCTTCTTCCCGGAGTCTGCTTTGGGTCTGGACACATAGCCCCTTCACACATGGCAAGTAGGATTGAGGCCAGGGTGGGTGGGAGCTCTGTGCACACTTCCAGGTGCCGGGTGGGCCGGACAGAGGTGCAGGGCCCCGCTTTCAGTAGGCACTGCCGGAGGGAAAGTCCAGAAGACAGAAGTCTGCACAGCTCAGGGACTTTGTTTTGTTTTATTTTGACACAGCCAAGAAGCGTGGGGGTACGAATAGGGACTGCTGCCAGGGACAGCGTGAACATCGATGGCCTCAGCCCAGTCTGATCCTGCGGTGTAGACACAGCCCTTTGGCTCGTAGCAGGATCACAAAGAGAAGCTGCTGTTATCACACACTTCCACATCACCCAACTACAAAGCAGCTGAAGTCTGGCCAGGGCAAGGAGGGGCCCCTCTCTCACACGAGACACATGACAGCTTTGGGGCGACATGACCTTAACCCCACTGCCCTCCTCTGGGCACACCAGTGGGGGCTGTCACAGAGCTGAGACGCGCACGCACAGCAAGCACTGTACTGCACCGAGGTCTGCCACTTGCCCCTCGCGGGGACTGCCCTTGCATTCTGCCTTCACCCATTTGGTTTGCAGGGTCACCCGTCTCTCCAGGAGCCCAGAGCAAAAAGCCTAGGATGAGGTTGAATGCAGAACTTTCACACGTGAGCAGGCCCCACAGACGCCCCTCATGTTTGTGGGGAGGAGAGGTTTGCTCTGGCTCCGTGCACATGTAAGTGTCCACTGCCTGGGGCCATGCATCTGCACACCTGTGTGGAGGCCTGTGGGGATGTGTCTCATGTGAGAGAGGGGCCCCTCCTTGCCCTGGCCAGACTTCAGCTGCTTTGTAGTTGGGTGGTGCTGAGGAAAGACTGAGCTTGGGAGACCTCAGTACCATCTTTCTTTGCAGCCCACCTCCTTTTAGGGTTGATGGTATGTCAGCCATGTTGAGCCATGCCCTGCCATAGTATTCCCTGCCTGGCTCTACCCCACTCAACTGTCCTGTACCCTGTCACACTGCACCCCCAGACTTGGCTTCATGGGCCTTAGAACCCTACCTGTTGCTAATGGCCTGGCTTTCATTGCCTTCTGAGAAAGCTGGGCTCACATGGCCCAGCAGCTTTGGGGTGACATGACCTTAACCCCAAGTTGACAGGGTAGGGCAGTACTGCCCTCCTCTGGGCACACCAGTGGGGGCTGGCACAGAGCTGAGGCCGTCTCATGCTGAGGCCCACAGTTTGCTCCCTCAGCTGGCCCAAGCAGACAGAGCCCCCCCTGCTTTCCAGATTGAGGAGCGTAGCCTGCAGGAGGCAAGGTTGCGAGGCTGAGTTCTTTCGCTGCCTCCCGCCCAGCCTCCATCCCTCACCCCCACTGTTGCCTCACTGAGATTCCTGTTGAGTCCAGGTTCTAAGGGAAACAGCCATGATGTGGGAGGATAGCACACAGGAGAGTCGACAGATTTAAAGCTCCAGAGACTTCCAACCAGGAATGATAAGTTCCTGGGGAGCGGAGCATTGGGCCCAGGAAACACCAGCTAACAGCTGCCCCTTAGCCAGGCTGGGCCTGAGGACCAGTGTCTCTGGAGGAGCCTGGCCCCAAGTGCTTCTGAGTCCAGGAGAGCCAGAGCTTCCATATCACAGATCTCGCCGTGAAGCCGGGATCCCTCAAAGTGACCTCCCCTGTGGGAGCATTTGCAGGGGTACCTCTGGAGGGGGACACTTCAGGAGGATTTGAAAGTGGGGCCCACCCTCGCTGTGCATCAGTGGAGGGCGAAGCCCAGGAGGGTCTGTCCTCAGGAGTCTTCGCTCGCCTCACTAGTGAGCCTGCCGCAGCTTCTGCTTTTCCAGGCCTGCCACCTCGCGCGGCTTGCTTTGCTTCCGCCAGCTCTGGTGGCGTGGAGGGATGCTCAGGAAGGGAAGCAGCCTTGCTACCGCTCCCCTGCCAGCAGCATCCTTTCCCTCCCTCTGCCCGTCTGCTCCCATCCTTCTGTCTGCCTACATTTTGGAGCAGTTCCCGTGCTGTTTGCTTGAGCTGAATCTTGAGTGGGGTGGGTGGGGTCGGGCTGAGCCCACTCATTGTCTGTGTTGCAGCTGCTCCCCGCAAACTGTTGTCTAGACCAAGCCTGTGCGTAGGCGCCTAGGCAGCATTTGTGCAGATATGACGAGGCCCTTGCAGTGTTCTCCAGGGGACCGTGAAAAGAGGCTCAGTGCTCCAGGGAAGGAGGGGACAAGGGCCAGAATGGCATGAAACCAGCGTATCTACTAGGGCAGGGGTAGCTTCAGCACAGGGCTGCTGACCTGGTAAGAACCATCACCAACTGGAGGGAGGGCATCCCACCACTCATAGAGCATCTGCTGGGCTGGGCACTTGGGGTGCAGTGTTTGTTTTTTCCTCATGGAAGTTTTAGTCTAGTGGTGGGAGAAAGACGTTAAGCATATAAGCACACAAATAAATACATAATCACAAAATACAGAAAGTGCTATAAATGAAAATATGAAAATTGCAGGATACTAAGTGAGACCAACTGGGACCCACCGATGGTAGGGATACCAAGGAAGGCTTCTCTGAGGAAGTGATATTTAAATTGAAATGGATGCATAGGAGTGCCTCAGTGGACTGAGTGCCGGCCTGCAAACCGAAACGTCGCTGGTTCGGTTTCCGGTCAGGGCACCCAGGTTCAATTGCCTGGGTTTCAGGCAATACCCTGGGGGCATGTGAGAGGCAACTGATCGATGTATCTCTAGCAAATTGATGTTTCTCTACCTCTCTCCCTCCCTCCCCACTCTCTAAAAAGTAAATAAATAGAATCTTAAAAAGAAAAAAAAGAAGTTAGCCAGGCAAAGAGCAGGAACACTTTTCCAAACACATTACTACCCAGCTTTTAAGTCTAGAAGGAGTTTTATTTTTCCCTGCTCTTATGTGAATGCCTTTGAATCTGCTTCCAGCATGAGCTTTGGCAGAAGTCACAGCTGAGCCTAACCATGGCTTCTGCTCCATCTGGGGACTGTCATGGCCTACTGAGTTACATGGTCCCAGCTTCTCTCCAAATGAAATCATGGGTCTGCTCCTCAGTGGCACAGCTCTGAAAACAAATTGGGGCTTGATGGGAAGCAAGCCTGGTGGCGGATTGCACTAGAAGTATACCAGGCCATCTCTCCCGCTTTCCAGTTCACTGCATGGAGTCCATCTCCTGGGGTTTAGAATAAGGGCCAGAATGGCAGCATGTGAAGATTGAAATTAACCCAACTAGCGAATCCACACCTGTTCCCAAAGTAGAGACAGCCTTCCAGGAATAACAACAAAAACAAGCTGAAGGAAAAGAGAACTGTTTAGTAACATAAACATTTAACCCTTTTTTAATTTTAAAAAGTTAAAAGATTAAGAAAAACACCCTGGCTGGTGTGGCTCAGTGGATTGAGCACTGGCCAGTGAACCAAAGGGTCACTGGTTTGATTCCCAGTCAGGGCACGTGCCTGGGTTGCAGGCCAGGTCCCCAGTAGGGGTGTGCAAGAGGCAACCACACATTGATGTTTCTCTCCCTCTCTTTCTTCCTTCCCCTCTCTAAAAATAAATAAATTTTTTTAAAAAGACAAGAAAAACTACATCCTATGTCAGTTATATCCTTAATATATAAAGTGTCTAGAAACCAATAAGACTAATACACAGCAATAAAAAATAGAAAAAACTATGAAGTGGAAATTCATAAAAAATAATATATACAACTAACTAGTAAGCATGTGAAACAAGTTCAACTTCATGAATAGTTAAGGAATTACTAATATAAACAATGATACACTTTTCATTCCCCATCAAAATGACAGTCTTTAAAAATAAGGACGTAACCCTGGCGCAGGCCCTGGGACTCGCCCACACTGCCGGTGGGATATAAAGTGGCACAGCCCCCCTGAGAGCAACCTGGCAGCAGTGCGAGACACCTTCAAAAATGTGCTCTGAATTTGACCCTGCAATTCCACTTGTTAGAGTTTATCTTGAGGCAGAGAGACAAGTATGCCAAGATGTAGGTGCATGACTGTTAATAAAAATATTTTCAAATGGAAAGATTCTAGAAGGCCATGAGTAGGGATGTGGTCTGATAAATCATGATACATTCTTACCAAGGAGACTGTGTAGCTATTTCAAGTGACGCTACAGAAGAATATTGAAGAACATCAGGTAGTGATGTTAATAATGATGTTTTGTTTTATTTTGTTTATAGCTTTATTGAGATATAATTCACATACCATAAAAGTCATAATATATTTTAGATGGGAGAAAATAAAGCTTACAAAATGGTGTCACATAGTGGTCCAGATTTTTGTAATAATGAAAACTATAAGCACACACAGCACAGAGCATAGTCTGCTTGAACTTTAACAGCGATTACATCTGGGTGGTGAGATCACGGGTACCTTATTTTCTTATTTTTGCATGTCTGTGTATTCTTAATTTTTTAAATTGATTTGAGAGAGAGAGGAAGAGAGGGGGAGAGAGATGATCTGTTGTTCCCCTTATTTATGCATGCATTGGTTACTTCTTGTATGTGCCCTGATGGGGAATGGAACCCGCAACCTTCATGTATTGGGACAACACTCTAACCAACTGAGCTACATGGCCAGGGCTGCATATCTGTATTTTCCAATGTTTCTGTGAATGCCAGCTACTTTTATATGAAGAAGAAAATTATAGAAGTTTAGGGCTGAGTGTTCAGCTGCTAAAGGCTTCACTCCTGACTTGGTCATCAGGTCCCCTAGATATGGCCCTTGCCCCTTCTCTGGCCACCTCTCTCCACTACCTGCTTCACATTGTACACGCCAGTGACACAGCTGCTTGGAGTTGGCTGCTTGTGTGCCATCTCTTACCTTTGTGTTTTTCCTTATCAGGTCCCTCCGCCTGGAATGACCTGGCCCCTTGCCTGGCCCCTCTAGCATCACCTCCTCAGGGAAGTCTCCCCTGAGCCCTCGCGCCCACACCAGGCCAGGGCCTCGGGCAGCTCACCTTCCCTGGGCATCCCTGTGACCCCCTGCCCTGTCTGTGGAACTCGTCTGTGCACACCTGTTTCCTTGCACCACCTCCAGGATGCTGTTCCCGAGGTGTTAACTCTAGAGAGCTGGAAGGAGGGACTCCTTTTTTTCCTTTTTAATTCATGCCTACAGGTTAATGTCTGCTAGAACCTGGCTCCTATGTCAACCTTTCGTTTTTTTAAGGATTTTATTTATTTTATTTTTTAAAGAGAGGGAGGGAAACATCAATGTGCCAGACATACATCCACTGGTTGCCTCTCACGTGCCCCTAACTGGGGACCTGACCCACAGCCCAGGCATGTGCCCTGAGTGGGAATTGAACTGGTGACAATCGAACCAGCGACCTTTGGGTTCGCAGGCCAGTGCTCAGTCCACTGAGCCACACCAGCCAGGTCTCAGCTTTTCATTTTAACCCTGGAAGAGATCAAGGCGATTGTGACCTCCATTGGTGTCCTTTAATTGGCTCCTAAATGCACAGTGTGGTTTTTTTTTTTTTAAATGAATAAAGTATTGAAAGTAGGAGAAAAGGAAGAGAAAGCAAACTCCTCATTGACAACTTTGGGGTGTTCCTCCATCTGAGAGGACCTAAGAATCAAGGAGACTTAGAGAGAGGAAGAGATCCTCAGGGCAGTAAAGCATACACTGCACGGGCATGAGAAGCCCTCAGGCCTCGTGTCCATCATGTCATTTCCTGGGGCCCACACCCCACCACGCCTCAGAGATCAGAGCATGGGGGGGCGGGGTGGAGTGGGACCCAGGAGTCAATACCTCAGGCCACTTGGCTGTAGGTATTTGAGGGCAAAGTCTCACTTTGGAAATAGTCAGTTGCAGGCCAGCGCTCCTCTCTGTGGTGGTCTCTTGGGGACCCCAGTTTACACCTGCACAAAGCCCAGTGTTCTCCTCTCTACATTTGACTAACCCCTTCAAGGCAAGCTGGCGGCCCACCTGAGTAGCCGGTACATGCTACCTTGAAGTACACTCACCTCGAGCCCCTAATTAATCCCAAGTAAAGGAGCCCAGGTTCTTGTCACCAGGAAACTTCAGTGCTCCTCTGGGAGGGGAAGGAGGTGGTAGTGGCAGCAGGGACAACAGCAGCGGCTGTGTGACACATCCCCAAGTCAGAGGCTTGGAGGCTGGGTTAGCATAAGGAAACTCGCTGACTTGCTCAGTGAGAAAGCTTCTTTTCTGTCTTGTCTAGAGCTGAGAATGAAGCGGAGAGCATCAGACAGAGGAGCTGGGGAAACGTCGGCCAGGGCCAAGGCTCTAGGAACTGGGATTTCCGGAAATAATGCAAAGAGAGCTGGACCTTTCATCCTGGGTAAGCCCCTCTCCACTGGGTGAGTGGGAGTGCTGGGGGCAGGGGCCGGGCGCACTGGCGTGCACAGTCTGACCTGGGGACCTGCAAAGAGTCACACCCACGGTGTGGGGTCCTGACCAACCCTCAGTCTGGCCCAGCTTCTCCACCTTAACTACAGCCTGTTTATGTCAGTGGTGGAAGAGCCAGAGCCTTAGGTCACCCCGCACCGAGTCATGACTTTCGTTGTAGCTGCACCAGGCTTAGATCAATCTCAGCTGAGAGCTAGATTATCTCTTCTCCCAGGATGCTATTCATGGGAAGTACATAAGCTGAGCTAGATTTGAAGGGCCATCATCCAAGGCACTTTTTGTACCATTCTTGGAGGGCACGATGAATTTCACAGAGCATTTGGTACAGCCCCTGAAACTTCTTGTGAAATTGGCACAGAAATCCTATAGAATTAGGTGTTCCCGGTGGTCCAGAGCAATGGGGCTTTTCTGTGTGATGTTAGGGGCCCAAGCAAGTCTGGGTTGCTTATGCTCAAGGTTGCAGGCTGGGTGGGCTCTGAGGACTTCCCTAGCAGCCAGAGACTGGGTGTGAGTTTTGCCAGGGGAGCAGCATCTGGACTTAGGGGCACAGAGTACTTTCAGCTCCAGTCATTCAGCAAGTAGTTAACAGTGCCCACTCTGTGCCAGACCTGTGTTATTTGCCAGGGGAGCAGCAGCAAATGAGACAGTCAACTTCCTGCCCTCACAGAACTTAATATTCTAGTTGCAAAGAGAAATAAAGTAAACAACACACAAGATCATCACTGGGGGCAGTAAGTACATTTAAGCGAGCAAACAAGGTGATGTAAGGGTAAGGAGGGCCTAGAGATTGTGCAGACAAGGAAGGTTCTTTATGAGGAGGTGACATTTGAGGTGACACCCAAGGATGAGAAGAGCCAGCCTTATGAAAAGCAGGGGGAAAGCACTCTAGACAGAAGGAACAGCTAACTCAAAAGCCCAGAGGCCGGCAAAGGTTTAATACCTTGGGAATTAAGAAGCCAGTGTAGCTGGAGTGTGGCGAGTGGGTTGGGGAAACAACCAGTTAGAAGGATGGATAGAAATCAAGTCACGCAAGACTGGGGAGGTCAAAAAAGGAGCTTTGATTGCATATTAAGAGCAGTTGAGCACTGTTAAGGGTTTTTAGCAGGACAGTGACATGGTGACATTATCTGATTTATGTCGGAAAGCTCAGTCAGGGTGCTGTCACAGGACAACAAGCAGTATACATCTCCGGAAGCACACAAGTTCCCACAAGCTGGTACTTAGACCAGGGTCAAGTGGCTGCACCAGACTGCCAGGGCAACCTGTTAGAGCTGTAGTTCCCTGGATTCTCACCCCAGAGTTGCAGGTTCCGAGGAGCGGGTTGCAGCTGGAGCTCCTTTTTTAACACTTGCTCCTCAGAGAGTCCAGCCTGCACTCACTGTTGAAAAACTCCTCTTTTTGAGAAATGTGCCTATAAAAACCAGGTGTACCCCAGGTGCACACGCGCCCTTGATTTTTGGTGCGGAGACTGTGAGAGCTCTCCACTAAGAAAGACTCTATGGGGTGAGTTCAGTGGGTATGAACTGTGGTGTCCACCTGAAGGGAAGAACTAGCCAAAGACCACGTGGGACATGGGGCCACGATAGACAGAGCTTCTGCGCAGTAAGTCAGCTGCTCTCTCTGACGTAGGTCCCCGTCTGGGCAACTCCCCGGTGCCAAGCATTGTGCAGTGTTTGGCGAGGAAAGATGGCACAGATGACTTCTATCAGCTGAAGGTAAGTGAGGCGTGGCGGGTTGGGGTGCTGGGGACTCGGGGGCCATCCTGCCGGCCTGGCTCCCTTTTCTCCACCTTCGCACCTACACCACTTGCAAGCAAGAGTGGCACCATTTCTTCCTGAGAAGCAGTCAGGTTCACAGCCTCTGAACAACTCTTGATTTAATGAGCTTTATCTGTGCATAAATTACATTGCCATCACATTAAGAAAAACTGTTCACTTTATAGGTGTGTGTGTGAGTGTGTGTGCAAGTGTTGCATGATAGTACATGATCTCCTGCTTTTCCTGTTCTGGTCATTCTGCTTTGTAAAGTAAGGTTTTTTGGGGTTGTTTTTTTGTGTGTGTGCCTTCCTAAAGATCCTTACCCTTGAGGAGAGGGGGGACCAAGGAATAGAAAGCCAAGAGGAGAGGCAAGGCAAGATGCTGTTACACACCGAGTACTCTCTGCTTTCCCTCCTCCACACCCAGGATGGCGTGGTTCACCACCACGGGCTCTTCCAGGTGAGTGGCTGCCTGTCCCCTCCTTTGCCTGTCCTCCCACCCCGGGCTGGCACTTGCTAGGGCCACATCTGTACTTTGAGCAGCTCACCCTTGCGACCCCTCCGTGCTGGGCACATCAGGACTTCCTGGGCCCGGTGGGTGGGAGGTCAGGCTGGGCCAGCCCTGCGGTTCTCCTGCTATGATGATCACAGCCCAGCAGCAAAGGCACACCGTTCAAATCTTGCTGCCTTTCTTTGTAAAGCTGCTTTTCTGAGAAAAGAGGAAAGCAGGAAGTCATTTCAAGACCTTGGGCTCTTTCTACTGTATTGTCAGGATTTGACCAGGCCAGGATGAAAGGGAGGGCAGTGGGGAAGAATGGGCATTGGGAGCCACCTCAGTTGTTTCGGTACCAACAGTCCTTCTTCCTGCCCAGGCATTCCAGTTTGTTCATCAAGTGTCCCTGAGCCCCCGTGCTCTGATGTTCCAGGTCCCTTAGGAAAGGTACTGATTAGCAACCTGTACCCTGAAAAGACTCGTCCTTGGGGCAGAACTGAAATTGTGTCTCCAGAAATGAAGAAGCGGGCTCAGATGCCCAGGAGGCCTCCTGCCCCAGACCCAGCAGAGCCTCTGCAGGGCCCTCAGCCAGATGCCCTGGCCACGGCCCCCCTTGCTTGGATGGACCTGGTGCACGACAGGCAGCGTGGTGTCAGGGAGTGCACACAGGTTTTGGAGGCAGCAGCCCTGCGTTCAGGTGGTGTGACCTCAGGCAAGTCGCTCAGGTCCCCAGGCCTCAGACTCTCCTTACACGGTGGGTGGGAAGATGAATGAGCATGGACAAAGCACCACGCTGCCCCATTTGCTCTCTCATCATGGTGGTTATTTCAGGCAATAGAAACTCCTTATAAGCTTGATTTCCTGAAGTAAAATAAATCAAAATGCCTCCCACCCCCACACATACACCCCACCCAGGTCTTCACTCTGAGGCGTGCAATCACAGGCAACTCAGGATCAGTAGGCAATGCTGAAAATTAGCGTTTCCCCTAAACATGAAGTCAAACTGAGGGCAACTGTGATTTCTTAGTCCTTTATTTCTGCTAGCTTTCAAAACTTGGCCTTGGCCTGTATCGTTTTGGATAAGAGGACCTGGATGGTTAGTATTTCTAGAGTCATCTGTGTGCCAGATGCTGTGCCGGCCCCCTGGGGAGGAGAGAATGAGAGGAGTGGATAGTCAGTCCCCAGGAGTTCCCCAGAGGCAGGGAGTGACGCGCCGAGGGCCTCAAGCTGGTGGGATACGAGTCCCCGTATTGCACCTATTTTGTGTCTTGCTTGAAATACCTTTTCAACAAGGAAATGGGTCTAGCAACGGCAGTATTGGTAGCAGTGCCTACCTAGTGAGCCCTGGGGGGCGGGCCAAGCGCTCGGCCTGGGCTGTCTTCTTCCCAGTAACCGGTGAGGCGGAGGTTTCCAGCTCCCACTTGCAGGTGTGGAGCTGGGGACCTGAGCCCAGCCATCAGGGCCCAGAACCATGCTCTTAACCACCGGTGTGCGGCTGCCCAGCAGCCCCACTTCATGCGAAAGCAGTTGTCTCACACACACAGAACACTTCCCACCCACTATCTCAGACATTGGAAGGAAGTGTGCAGTGGTCATTGCTGGAATCTTAGAGAGCTGTGGACAGGAGGATGTCCAGGGACCTGGGTTTATAGTCTGTACACTAGGCTCAAGGGGCCCTTTGGCCTTAAATGCCCAGCCTTGATCTAAACCCTCTGCTTTGGGATCAGAGCGTGAAGCCTTTACCTGAGCTGCCTAAAACTCATCCCCTGCCGGGCCTGGCACCGGTGCAATGAAAACCAGGCACTGCCGAGCAGCCCGTGGTCCGTGCTGCCCAAGCCTCAGGCCCCCACCGCCCACATGCATGCAGGCTTCTTCCAGGTTCCCTCATTGCTTTGAGTGTCCAGCTCCAGAGGAGGGTTCTGACACACTGGCCCCAGCTCCATCTGTCCCCCTTGCCTCCCAGGACCGCACCTGTGAAATTGTTGAGGACACAGAATCCAGCCGCATGGTTAAGAAGATGAAGAAGCGCATCTGCCTTGTCCTGGACTGCCTCTGTGCACACGACTTTAGCGACAAGACCGCTGACCTGATCAACCTGCAGCACTACGTCATCAAGGAGAAGAGGCTCAGCGAGCGGGAGACCGTGGTCATCTTCTATGACGTGGTGCGCGTGGTGGAAGCCTTGCACCAGGTGAGGCTCTGCCCCTCAGCCGGTCCCCCTCCCCTGGCCTGAGAGCATCCAGGGCCCCACAAGCCACAGAAAGCCACCCTTCCTGCCACCGCTCAGTGGAAGCACCTCTGTCTGCCCTCACCCAGGCATGCTTTGCAGCCCAAAGTGTGCAGAAGGAGAGTGGCTGGGTGACATGCACGCCTGGTGAGGTACAGCGCTGCAGGCCTCAGTCCACCCTCCTGGGGAGGGGGTTCCCAGACGGACAGCCAAGCAGAACCCAGAGCAGGGATTCCCTATCAGTTAAGAAGCCAAAAATGAGTGCCCCACCTTGGGGGTGACCACAGCCCACCTCTGAGCTTTTCCAGGGGTTGAGAGTGTCAAGTACCCGAAAACCCAGGTGAGGAGAGTCAGGAGAGCCCCTTGCAGGCTCACTTCTGAGGGCTAAGCCTTCGGACTTGGTCACTAGGGTCATGAGAGTTCACCCCTAACCCCAGATCCAGGCAGATGCTTGGTTTTCTGTTTTTGTTTTGTTTTCTTTTTCCATAAGATGTTTGATAGAGGTGGGGAGAGGACTTTATTTCCTCACTGGCTGCTGCCCTGAAGAGAGAAAGAGCCGGGAAGCCATCCTGGGTGGGGCAGAGATCACCAGGGCTCACGTATTACCTGTATTATTACCCCATTTGCGCACATGATGGATGAGGCCATTGAATGGTCCCGGTGTGTCTGTGGCTTACACGTTAAGGCAGGAGCCTAAAAAGACATGCTGCAGAGCTTTATCCTGCCTTATAGGCTGGGCCCGACGCCAGCCCTCATTCACCTTCATGGTACAAACCACGTGTTTGTTGTCTTCCAGAAAAACATTGTGCACAGAGACCTGAAGCTCGGGAACATGGTGCTCAATAAGAGGTGAGATCGCTTTTCTTCTTTCCTGAAGTGGCCTTGGGGTTGGGACAGGCTCATGCTGCAACGACCAGCTGTCCCGTGCCCTGCACTGTTCCCATGGGGCCTCTGACTCAGAACAGCCACTTTCTCCCAGGAGTCCCAGTGGTGGGGATGGGACGCCTGCTCTGTCTTTCACCTCATGGAATGTGATGCCTGCTAGGAAAGAGAATCTTAAAGGCACTGACAGAGCTCTGGGAAGAATTTCAGAGATCCTCACTGGTCCATTTATTGGTCATGCCTAGTGAGTGGTCAGGAAACGACTATAAAAATGGACAAATGGGTGAAGAAATGACAGGTAGGCAAATAGGTCAGGCTCCCAGGAAACAGATCCGGATGCGCATGCAGGTTAACTTGGGAGAGCCCCTTGGGAGAAAGGGGCAGGACTGGGCAGAGGGAGGAGCTGAACTGTGGTGCAGTCCTAACAGGGTCTCAGCCTGGAAAGCTGGAGAGCCAGCTTCAGATACCCCCGATTAAGGCAACGGGGCGCATGGCCCTGCACCCCCAGTGCAGCCAGCCCCTGAATATGGGCTGTGCCAGGGTGGGGCGCAGACTTAGGCAGTGTCCTTTGGCTAAGGGGACTTCTCAGACAAGGACACAGCTCTAAGTGATCAGAAGCCCACACTCCCAGCAGTGGGGAGAGAGTGCCACGATCTTGGAGGGGATCTGGACGGCTCACCCCAGCACCCCAGGGGACCAGTGGCAGAGGGAAGTCATGTAAGGTCCCAACCTCAAGCTGTCACCCTACTCAGACAGAGGGTCTGGGCCCCTTCCGAGTGATCTGGGGTAACGGTAGAGGGACACCAACCATGTGCAGGCCCAGGACTGACAGGAAGAGGGCCCACTTTGTATACTACAGTCTGAGAAATGTGGGGCTTGCTCCCCGGCCCCCCTTTCATGAGCCTCTCTCCCCCTCTCACCTCCAGGTGTGGAAGTGGGCAAATGGCAGGCAGCACAAATCTCAGAGAAGTGGTGTGGCGGGTGATTCGTTCCAAAATATGGTCACCCCCCCAGAAAGGGCAGTGTCCCTGTGGAGTGGCCAAAGCTACAGCAATCACAAGAAAATAGAAGCTTCAGGGAGATGGGCCTCTGGGCAGGGCATGGGGCACCAGGCCCTGCAGTGCCAGCCTGGGATGCCACGGGAGGATGCTGCTGCACCCCGCAGCTCAGCCTGTCTCCCCAAGCGCACTGTGTGATGGGACACCAACCAGCAAGCACACTTCACTGTATTGAGGCCTAGTGTGCAGATGCCTGGAGCCAATGGAGTGGGGAAGGGATTCAGCCACCAGGTCGATTTGTGAAGTATGAGGATAGATTTGCCAGCCTGACCCTGTTGTGCTCACAGGGAAGAGAGAAGGAGACAGAAATACCTGAGGGAGTCAGGGAGGCCTGGAGGAGCAGGACTGGGGCTCAGACCGGGCTCAGACCTGGCTCACAACCCAGCACTGCCTTCTAGTTACCCATCAGACCTGGGAGTTTGTTTGTTGGATTATTTATTCATTGATCAGTTCATTCATGCACAGTGAAGCTGCTATGATACCCAGCGTTTCTGAGCTTTTGTGTCCACCGGTGAGCGTGGAGATTATATCTTTCTGCCAATATTGGCGAAGATAGGAAACTGCCTCACCGGGTTGGCCCCTCGTCAGTGCACCCCCATGCCAGGCTAGCCAGGGCCCGTACCCTTGCTTCTGTGTGGAGATGAAGCTCACCATGTGTGGGGTGGCTGAGAAAGCCATGGTGGGGGCCCAGCTCAGAAATGCATGAGGCAGGCAGGTGTCAGAGAACACCAGTCATCCCAGCACAGAGGGCAGATTTTTTTAGCATGGGAAACTCAGCCCTGGCCCTCTGTGGGACGTTGGGTTGGTCACAGTCCTGCTCTGGACTGCAGGCTCACTATTCACAGAGAGAGGGCACATTTTCTGAGCACTTAAGTCCACGTGGCTACAGAGCCCACGTCCTCTGCAGCCTCCTGGGGAGCCGCTCACTGGCTGTAATGACACCCTGAGGGCTATCGGGGGAACTTGCACTCGGGGCTCTGCGTTGTGACCGCCCCAGTGGCCCAGGCCTCTTTGTCTCCATGCCACCATGGTTCGCTTCTGCCTCTCACTTCTCCAGGCCCCCTTGGGTCTGGCAAAGTAGCCGGAAGGTCACAGCTCTCTTGAGTAACACGAGGGTGACTGCAGCAGCTTGTGTGTGTGCGTGTGCATGTGTGTGTGAGAGCGCACATGCACGCGCGCGTGCCCGCAGACTGCAGAGCGCCAGCGCCTCATTCGGACCCTGCGTCCCGGCTGCACTCCTTTAACCTGACAGTCCTCTGTGTTGGGCAGGTGGAGGTTCTGGCCACCTCTCACTTGAGTCACGGCTGTTCTGGAAAGGGGCAGGCTGGTGTGGCGCAGAGAGACCTACACTGGGTACCCAGGGCCCGCTCTATGCGTGTGCAGGGCCCGCCCCAGTCACATATTCTCAGTCAACCTGGAGGAGCTCCAGCCCCTTCCGGCCCCTCCGGCCAGGCCCTAACTCCAGCTGGGGGGCAGGCGGACAAGCTGGAGGCCTTGTCCAGCCCTCACAGCAGAACAGAGTGCTCCCTGGGGAGGAAACCGGGAGAAGTGTTTGCCAGGCAGCTGCGATGACAAGTTCACCCTGCTTTGGATGAAAGGCCAGGGTTGAAATCTGAAATCCCCTTTTGGGGTTATGTGAGGTTTGCTGTGGGTTCCTCTTCCTCCTTTCTTTTTGGGTAGGCAAGTTGCACATCAAGTTCCTAGAAAAGGAGAAAAACACTGTGGTAGCCCAAAGGGCCATAGCTGAAGAGTGACTCACTCCCGAGCGGATCCTGCTGACACAGAGCTCCCTCCCTCCATCTCACTTCCCTCACCCCCTCCTGCCAGGGTGAGCCTGGGGGGTCTGGACTCCCAGGGATCTGTGTGCCACCCAGCCAACTTGGGAGGTGGTGGCTGGGCAGGGGCCTGTCATCAAGCTTCAGGAGGTCTTGGAGCTGACCATGTGGTTTCCTGTAGGAGAGACTCCAGGGTCTTTGGCGGGCAGAGCAGCGCAAGCCAAGTGGACCCTGTGCCCAGCCTTGCAGAGTCCCAGCGCATTTCCCTCCAGCCACCCCGCCCTGCCCCTTGCACGCAGGGCTGGCAGGCCCTACTGCAGAGTTGAGTGGAAAGCTTGGCCACACTAGCACGTGTACTCTGGGCCCTGTGCTCACCATGTGGCACCTCTCTCCCACCGCCTCAGACGTGGTGTCTTTCCCAGGGCGTTCCATTGGTAACCTCTGCCAGCTGTCTGAGGATGACATGCAGAGGCCGATTAAGGTCGGTTGAGGCCCCAAGTGCAGAAGGAAATATTGGGACCCTTAAAAAAAGAGAGACAGAGAAAATAAAAATACATGTTAACCATATTTTAAAATAAAAAATATTACATACTATTAATATTTTATTTCCAATAAAATTTGAATATAATATATGTATTGCACATATGAAACCAAACTTGGTGTCATTAGAAAAAAGTATAAAGTTGGGGTTTCAGAAGTCAGGACCCAGGGCGTGCGCCCAGTGCGCCCGCCATTAAATCCGCCTTCGATGACATGTAATCCGAGTTAGCAGTTAATAATCAGTGACTATTCACCAGGCCCTGGGCTCAGTGCTTTACCTGAGATTAAATTTTTTCTTGTTAAACCCTAACACAGTCCTGGGAGTTAGGTGCTAATATTTTCCCTGTTTTACAGATGAGGAAATTGAGGTTTAGCAAGATACTAAATAATATGCCCAGTACCACATAGCCAGGAAGTGGCAAAGCCAGGATTGGAACCCAGGAATCTGACTCCCAAGCCCACCAGACTCTCCCCGAGTTGTCCTCCTCCCAGTGTTGCAAACCTCAGAGAGCTCTGGCAGGATGCATGGCTAGCCACTGGGGCCACCTTGAGCAGGGGGAGGACACGCAGTGCCTCTGCTCTTTGGGGACCTTGCGCTTGAGAGGCTGAGCTGTCTCATGGGCAGGACCATGGGTGGGCAGTTCAGAGCTGGAGAGCCCACCTCTTGACGTGCTGTGATCCTTAGCCAAGACTCTTTGCCTGCCCCTTTGGGCTCTAGCCGCCCTGGGGGCCACCAGTCTGATTTCTGTGGCATCTGACCGGGCGGGCCTGTGTGGAGAAGAGAGTCGGCATTTCCATTGGGAATGCAGAGGACAGACCGGCCTTTGTTTTGCACCAAGCCCTGTGCCAGCAGAATTTCCCGAGATAGCTGAAGGGCCCTGGGAGCCTCTTGGACGCAGCTCCTGGGGAATTCCACCCTCGACCCCACATAACCTGCACCTCTGAGCCCACCCTCCCCTCCAGCCTTGAGGGGTGGCCCGAGGCCCCCTGGCGTGGCTTCCCTTCCTGCCACCCCTCCAGCTTCGCTGCCAGCCAGCTGACAGGAGCTGGGCAGTGCCCCTTGCTCATCTGTGGAGAAGCACCTTCCCCACTGGCTGTCCCCTATGGGGCAAAGAAACCTTTCCTGGGCCTCTTGGAAGGGCCTACCTGCCCCAACCCCACCACCCCCAGGTGTGATGTAAGGTGTCCTCTCTGGGCTACTTCCTTTTTTCTCATATTGTAAACCTCCTAGAAAGGATCAGAGCCCAGAACTGCTCTCCGCCACAACTCTCAGATGGGGGATTCCATGGTTTCCTAGGTCAGGGCAGAATCAAGTACAAGACAAGGAGTGAGTCAGCTTTGATGGAAAGGAAGGGAAAGTCAGGGACTCGGCACTATCCAGGGACACAGTGGGCACCCAGGTGGCGCTTTCCCTGAGATTAAATTTTTTCTCGTTAAATCCTAACACAGTGCAGATGGCAGGCCCTGGGGTCCGACCCAGGTGTGGCTGCTGCCCCAGCGCTCACTGGCTGTGTGAGCCTGGACACGTCCCCACACCTCTCTGTGCCTTAGTTGCGTCACCTGTGAAATCCCTCCTGGGCTATTGTGAGGGTGGATGGAAACAGGCCACACCGGGCACTGAGGCCAGGGCCTGCGCTTGGGAAGTGCTCAGTACTCAGTGGCTTTTAGGACGGTCAGTGATGCCAATTAATAACGATGAGGGTGATGGCCAAAGCGGTCAGCAAAGGGAGACAAAAGTGGCACCCAGGGGTGGCCTCCAAACCCTGCTGGACCTTTCCTCGTGTGTGAATGAGGGAATTGAACTAAATGCCTGGTCGCTCCCAGCCTAGACATTACATGAGGTTGTTTGCAGACTCTCTGCAAGGTGTTCGAAGGCCTCAGCTGTCCCCCGCCCCCGAGACTCAGCTAGGGCAGCAGGTTCAAGGGAGCGCCCCTGAAATACGCACGGGCTCAGAGTGACTCTGATCCCTACCTGGACAGCTCAGCAAGGGGCAATTGAGAGCGACTGACTGGCCAGAGTCAGACCCCAGGCACCCCCTTCATAGCCATGGGGAAGGCAGAGAGGGCCAGGGGTGCCTGTGGGGACAAACACTAAGATGTGTTCACTCTCTGCCTCCCCCACCCAGGACGCATCGGATAACCATCACCAACTTCTGCCTCGGGAAGCATCTCGTGAGCGAGGGGGACCTGCTGAAGGACCAGAGGGGGAGCCCCGCCTACATCAGTCCAGATGTGCTCAGCGGTACGTGCCATGTGCCCGGTAGTGGACCCCCGGCCATCACACAGTCAGGCACCACAGCAGTTCGTTCATTCAGCAGATCCTATTAAATTACTCTCTGTGATTAGTGCTTGGCCGGAAAGATTGCTATGAGTGTAAATGTGGAGCACCTGAAGGACTTCCCTGAGGAAGCGACATTTGGGCTGGGATGGTGTGAGGATAAGTGGGAATCACTGGGGCCTGTGACCAGGTAGAGGTGGCATGGCACACTTGAGGGGAGCCGACTGGGGGCCCCGTGTGGCTACTGCTCAGAAAGTAAGCCTGGCCCAAGGCCAGAGAGTTGAGCGGGGCCAGGCCACAAAAGGCCTGATGGTGGCCTTATTGAGAAACGTCATCTTGTATTTCAAGGGCAGAAGGAAGCCAACTGAACAGGTCTTCACTGAGTGTGCCACGCTGAAACTTGCATTCTGAAGACATTCACTCATTCATTCATTCTGCTTATGTTTACCTACTAAGGGCCTACCCTGTACAAGGCTCTGTTCTGGACACTTTGGTTATAGCAGTAACAGGCAGACTAACATCCCTGCCACCATGGATGGTGAGCTGACTTTCCGGTGGGGCTGAGACAGGTAATACACAAAGTAAGGCAACTATGTAGTTACTAACGACAGGTTATATTTCTAAGTACCAAGCACTGTGCTGAGCTCGACGTGCATCATCTGTTTAAAAGCGCACAGCTGCCTTACGAGGTAAATACTGGAACTAATTTTTTTGCAGACGAGAAAACCAAGGCTCAGAGGGGTCAGTCCTCTTGTCCAGCCGTAGCTAATAGCAAGCCCAGAGGCCGGGCCCAGCGCTGCCTCCTGCCAAGCCCAGGCTCCTGTTTTTATTTTATTTTTTTCCCGTTTCACCATAGGCTTTCTTTCCTTTCCCAACAGTTCCTTCACCAAATGGGCCCTCTGTCCTGTTCCCTTAGGGGACCGAAGGCTTATATCTGCTCCCATCCCTCCCTCGTGAAGGTCTCAGGGTCGTCCCCAGGGCCTGTTACTGCCAGCACACACAGGTGCGCCCCCCTCGCAGCCACAGAGTCCGCCTCCACCTGGTTGCCACTTGCCTTCCTGGGGGCCAGGCTGCTGTAACCTGCCATGGCATTCGTAGTCCCCTTGGAAGCCTTCCCCAGCTGAGGCTTCTGCTAGAATGCCAGACCTTACCGGGGCTGCCCATTATACAGGGGGGTGGTGCCAGTCTCCAGGCTTGGGGGTTACCTGGATGCCAGGGGTGCACGCCAACTCTGTGGGCACACCCCCCTCCCAGCCCAGCCTGGACACCCTCCGTGAAAGTCCCCATAGCATCCCTGTAGGTGAAAGAAGCCAGGAGGGTGAGCCAGGTCCCTCCTTCAGCCCCAGCCTGTGAGGTGTGCAGGCCTGGAGTGAGAGGGCTGGCCCTGGACGGGACGTGGCCTCCGTGCACGGACAGTCACTGCCTGCCGTGGCCTTGGCTTCTCTCTCATTCTCCAAGACTTGTGCCCTTCTTGCGAGGTGAAGCAGGGGCACGCACTGCACCAGAAAGAGACCCAGCCCGGGGACCAGAGTCCCGGGCCCTAATGCTGGCATTGCTAATTAGCCAGCTGTGTGACTTGGCCTTCACGCCTTTTCTCAGAGTGTCAGTCTCCTCACGGAAACCGTCCTGCCCCCCACATTGTGAACAGGATGAAGGGAGATGGTTAAGTACAAGTCCCGCATGTGGGTTCTGATCCCAGACCAGATACTTCATTTATCCTCTGCACCAAGCACAGCCCAGGGCCTCTGCATGGGGCTGTGTAAAGGCAGTCATAGTCTTGCCCTTGTAGGGTTTATGGTCTGGTTAACAACTGTGTGGCCTTGGAAAATTTACTGACCTCTCTGGACCTCGATTTTCTCACCTCTAAAATTGGGATGATAATAGCCCCTACTTCACTGAGGTTAAATAAGGCTTTAACCTAGTATCTGGTTCAGTAAACATTAGCTGGCATCATCATTCCTAAAACGAAAACTTGAAGTTCAGCGTTTCCTCAGAAGCCAACGTTCAGGGAAAGGTTGAGCGACAGAACCCCTGCAAGAGCTTATCTGCTGGAGGCCACCGTCCGTCCCCACCCCCAGGTCAGGGCAGAAGCTCCTGACCCTCTGCGGGGGCCGGCGCAGGCTGGCAGCAGCCCCCCTCCCTCCTCAGCTCGGCGGGGCCACCTTCCCACTGCTGCAGGAGAGGCAGTACCTTCTGTGTGTCTGTGGGGAGCTGAGCACAGTGGCCCGTGGACTCTCGCTTATCCCACTCGGTGGAGCAAGGTCTGGAGGAAAAGGTCAGCTGCACAGTCCCCTGCCCCACGCTGGCCTTTGCCATTGGGGCTGGGAAAGGGCACGTACCTTGCAGCCTGGGGGAGAGCTGGACAGAGACGCATCTCTACACAGCCACCTGCTGCACCAGCCAGGACCAAGGTCACTCCCCACAGCAGTCTCGTGAGGTTGGCGTCGGGTCGTCCCCAGTTAGAGATGAAGTATCAGGCTCGGTGAAGGGGCCCACGGTACCCTCTGAAGGCGCAGGCCAAGGCCTGAAACGGCACCTCCATGCACCTTAAGCCACTTGACCTTCAGTGGGCCTGGCGAGCCCTTGGGAACCAGCGTCCCCCATCCCAAAGGCATCTTCAGCCACCCAGGAGGCTTTGGGACCCATAGGAGAGATGGGCACTGTCCGGGCACTGCCTGGCGCCAGCAGTGTGTCTTGTACACTGTGGAGAGCCAAGTTGTGTTCAGGGGTCCAGCTGCTGCAGAGCCTGCTGATGTACCAGACAGGGCGCTGTCCCAGGGAGTGGGCAGCAGGGGCTTTCGGAGGGCTGACGTTCTCGTGTCCTATGCGTGGAGCAGGTCAGGCAGCGGCCGGCACATGGGAAGAGCTCGGCTGCTGATGGGTGGAGGATGGATCACCCTGAAAATAGGAAAAGAGGGCTTTTAGTCAGCTGGGTGATCCAGGAGAAATTACATCCCTGGGCCTCATCTAACTCTTTGGAAAAGCAGGCAACATCTAATTCGTAGAGTTGTAGTAGAGATTTCATGAGATAAAAGTGTTTCTTCCAGCGCTAGAAGAGAGTTTACCTAACTGGACAGTCATTCACTTAGCAAATGAGAGTCCATGCTAGGCAGGCACTGGGCTCAACAGTGAGCAAAGCAGAGTGGCATCTGTGTGAGAACTTTGCTTCCAATGGGGGAGACAGGGAATAAACAAAGAGATCTTTACAGGCTGTGCTGAGGGCTAGGAGGGAATAGTGATAGGGTTGACCGACCTGTCCATCGGCCATTAGCTCCACATGCACATTGGCCACCTGCTGTGAGGCGCTGTGCTAGGAGCTGGGGCCAGTGAGCAGGCCCAGCACCCGGGAGCTCGCGGTCAGGTGGAGGAAGAGGTGGGAGGCGCGCCCGAGGTGGGGCAATGCCTCGAGCAGGGCAGGGACCAGCACAGGTGAAAGCTGCCAGGACTGAGCTGGTGTGATTTGCTCTGGGGGGAAGGGTGGGGCAGGAGGCCGGAAGTGAGGGTGGCAAAGCGGAGGGATCCCCTGGATAGGTTCTCAGGCAGGTAGCTGGTAAGCTGAGGGGGTCCCAGGGCCATTCTCCTTACTGGCCCTGTGCTAAGTGTGCGTGTACCTGTGTCCTGCAGGCCGGCCGTACCGGGGCAAGCCGAGCGACATGTGGGCCCTGGGTGTGGTGCTCTTCACCATGCTCTACGGCCAGTTCCCCTTCTACGACAGCATCCCGCAGGAGCTCTTCCGCAAGATCAAGGCCGCCGAGTACACCATCCCTGAGTGAGTCCTGCCTCCCTGGGCAGGGGAGGGAGGCGCAGCCCTTCAGGCTCAAGGGGCAGAAACCACACAGTGAGGCTTGGAGTCCTGGGTCTGAGACCCAGCCCCAGCCCACCCCACCTAAGCCCGCCCTCTCCCTCTCCCTCTCCCGCATCAGGGACGGGAGAGTTTCTGAGAGCACCGTGTGTCTCATCCGGAAACTGCTGGTCCTCGACCCCCAGCAGCGCCTGGCCGCCGCCGATGTCCTGGAGGCCCTCAGTGCCATCATTGCATCGTGGTTAGTGGGCTGGCGCAGGGTGGGGTCTGCCCCTCCTTAGGCTGCCCATGCTACCCGGAAAAGAAGCCTGAGGGTGGGCCTCTTGCTCTGCCAGGCAGAGTCAAATTTCTAGATTTTCCCCATGGGCAAGATCGGGAGGGTGGCAGCCTCAGTGTCTAGTACCTCCTGCCTGCCCGTCAGTGCCAGGGGTGGAAGGGCATTATCTCACTGCGTTCTTACAACAGCCTGGGAAGTAGAAACTGTCCCGTTATTGGATGAGGAAACTGAGGCTTGGAAAAGCAGAGTTGATCACGTCAGTAAGGGGCTGAGCTGGGACCCACCCCAGGTCTACTGAGTCCAGCCCAGGTTTAGAGCAGTGGGGACCTGGCCTTTCTGGGGAGCATGGGCTGCGGGCTGCCCGAGGCCGCCCTGACGTGACTGCCTCCCCTCCAGGCAGTCCCTGTCATCCCTGAGCGGGCCTTTGCAAGTGGTTCCTGACATCGATGACCAAATGAGCAATGCAGACAGCCCCCAGGAGGTGAGCTGGGAGGGGCAGGCAGGCTGTTACCCAAGTCCTGAGGGACCAGCCTCCAGGGAGGGCAGGTGGGGCAGTGGCAGAGGCGGCAGCTCCCAGCAGGCTACAGGCCCTCTCGGCTTTGTCCCCAGCTCTTGGAGTGGGAAAGGGAGCCCTAAGTGCTGGTCCTGCGCTCCCTGGGGCCTGCCTGGGCCTGGCCCAGTTGGCGTCCTGTGGCCAGAGAGAGGGCCATGGGCCGGATGAGGCCCCACGGCAGGAGGCCTTGCAGTGGCCCAGCCTGGCCCCTCTCAGCTTCCTTTTCCTGCCCAAGTGCTCTGCCACGTGTTGGCCCTTTAAACAGTCACATTTCCCTGCCCTTCTGACTCACGGGGTTCTCTCTCAACCTTCCTGCTTTTCATTTTTCAGATGATTCATTTTCTCCCAGTTTTCTCTCCCGTTCCCTGCACTGGAGAAAGTGCTAGGCCCAGGGTGGGAGCAGAGACCTGAGCACTAGGCCAGTGACTCGGTGATCTTAGGGTGCCCCCTGGAGGGCAGAGCTCGGCCAGGCCCTTGGGAGAGATGCTGTCCCTTCCCTCTCTGACCCACCCTCGAGGTCTACAGCAAGCACTGGGCACATAGCACCAGGAGGCCCCAGCCTGGGACCACAGCCTGGCCCTTGAGAATAGAGCGCCAGGCCCTACACCCCCACTCCCACTATCCCAGGACTGTTCAGCAGCTAAAAATGACCCTCACTGGCACACAGGAACGCCCACCCCGGCACATCTCATCCAGTCCTGTGTGGCCCGTGTTCTTATCCTTGTTTTGCAAGAGGAAACTGAGGTTCAGAGAAGTAAAATAAGTTTCCCAAAGTCACACAGCTTGGAAGTAGCAGAGTTGAGCCTTGAACCCAAGTCTGATTCCATAGCCCTATGTTTCCCCTCTGCTGATTAACATAGGGACCTACCAGTGCAGTTGGTTCCTGTCTGCCTGGGCCACTCCAGCGGGCTGCGTGTGGAGCAAGATAAGGAAGCACAGTTGCCCAGGTGCAGGGCACCCCAGCCCCAGACCTGTCTTTCAACACTTGCCCTGCACTGGGCTCCCCAGGGCCTTCAGTAACCTCTGTGAGGGGAGGTTACTGCCCCACTTCGTGGGCAAGGAAGCTAAGGCTTCAAGGGCAACGTGACCTCTCCCAAGATCAGTGAATTAGGAAGGGGATGGCCGGCAAAGCAAGGTCTGGGGTGGTCGGAGGGCCTCAGGGACCCAGATGCTCTACCGTCCAGCTAGATGGGGGGGTCAAGGGCGTGGTGTCTGGGGAGGGAGCCTCTGGAGCCAGCAGATCTAACGCTCCCCTGCTCTCTCTGTCTGGCACTCTCTCTGCTTGCCTGTCTCTCCCCCCTCCCTGCCTCGAAGGCGAAGGTGACGGAGGAGTGCTCCCAGTACGAGTTTGAGAACTACATGCGCCAGCAGCTCCTGCTGGCCGAGGAGAAGAGCTCCATACACGAGGCCCGGAGCTGGGTGCCCAAGCGGCAGTTTGGCAGCGCGCCACTGGTGCGCCGGCTGGGCCACGATGCACAGCCTGTGAACCCCTTGGACGCAGCCATCCTGGCACAGCGCTGCCTGCGGAAATAGCAGCCTCGGGCAGGGGTACCGGCTCCGCCCACCACCTCTTCCGGCCCCCAGCCAGCACCTGGCTGCGGGGCTGGGCCCTGGAGTGCTGAACTCTCTCCCAGGCTGCCGCAGGGACAGGCAGGGACAGCCCAGGTCACACATGGGGTCAGCAGAGGTACCACGAAGCTACCTTTTGGAATGATTGCTTGATTGTTTGGTTTTTTTAATCTGAGAAGCCTAGATAACTAATCTGCTTTTAATCATGATGTTTTAATCTACCTCTGTCTCTCTAACCATGCTGTCTCTGGACTGAGTGAGGGGGAGGATGAGGAGCCCACCCAGCTGCCTGAGCAGGCAGCTGCTCCCCACAGTCCAAATAAGCTGAAGTGCGGCTCGCTGCTGGCGCCCAGGACGAACGCCCGCTCCCCAGCGCTCTCCCAGGCCCCTCCCGTGGTCGGTCTCCTTCCTCCCCGTCTGACCCCAGGTTCCTCAGTCCAAGCTTTGGAAACCTTCACCTCATCGTAAGCGGAATTCAAATATATTTATTTTTATACTGAAACCAACTTCTCTCCCATCACCAGGTGGCTCGACCCACGGCCACTCCCTGCTCACAGCCTGGCTAGACAGCAGGGAGTCCACAGCCCCCAGATGGGCCCCTTCCTCACCCCAGGCTCAGAAAGCCCCTTCTTGCCAGCCCCTCTCCACCTCCAGCCCACCAGTCCCTCCTTGTTTCTGGTGATGGGGGGCCTTTCTCAACTTGGTTCTCTTTCTCCCATCTCAGTAGCTTCTCTGAGGTGCTGTACACGCGCATTAACCCTGGTTTCCTTCGCCCCTCACCGCGGTACCGAGGTGACGCTGACAGAGATGTGAAAGAGGTGCCCGGGGGTCAGGCTGGGGAGGGGCGCACGGGGCTGGACGCGCACAGGTCCTCTCGCTCCCCACTCCGTGTTCAGAGAATGGTGGGGACACCGCCCCCCCCCACCTTTGCCTCATAATAGATGTGGCATCTCTCCTAGCACACCCCAGCCAGGGTCCGTCCTGGGGCTACAGGGCTTGTGGGAAGAATTGTAGGAGCTGGGGGGCCGTGTCTGGTTTGAGAACAGCCCTGCTGCCCTTTTTGAGCCGAGATTTTGAAGTGGATGCCCGTCTTGCCAGAAATGCTGTTCTCATCAGAACGCCCTCCCCTCCTACACTCCCTCACTGGACTTGGCCCTGCCCAGTGCCAAGCAAAGACCTTCCCTCAGCCCCCCACCAGACGCCCTTGGAAAGGCCAAGTGTTCCCCTCCAGGCGGGGCCCTTCAGCCCTTCCTGCCTGCCCATGCTCCCCAGTGGGAAGGTGACCAAGGTCCATGTGTCCTTGTTTCCCAGTGTGAGCTGCCCCCTCCCCAAAAAGCTGACTCACTGTGAGTGACTTTGGGCAAGTTCCCAAACCTCCTTGTGCCTCAGTTTCCCCATCTGGAAAAAATGGGGCCACCTCTTGCCAGCAGTAGCAGGGCCACCCACGTCCCTTCCTCCGCATACCCCTTCCCAGCACTTGGGCACGTCTTCGTGCCCCTGCCTCAGTGGGTCTGAGGGAGCCCGCCTGAGCCCAGCACTTACTCCCCTTGGGCACCAAGCTCTGCCTCTGTCAGCTGTCTGGCCACCGAGAGCCAGGGTCTCATGCTATGGGGTCGAGGGATGTCCTCTTTTCTATTTATTTCAAAAAGAAGTCTCCTAAGGGAGTAAACGCAGTCCGGCCCAGGGCCCCCAGCCGCTGTGACCGGCCTCCTGCGAGGGGCTCAGCTGTGCCCCTCGCCCGGCAGCCCGCCCAGACCCTCTGGGCCTGTCTGCCACAGCGGTCTTTCTCCTCCTGAAAAAAGCAATACCCTCCAAGTCTGCAAAGCCCTATCAGACAGAGGTCCCTTCCAAGGTCAGCCCGTGTGTCTGATTACATTTCCAGCAAAGCAAATGAGAGGAGGTTGGGTCTGCCCTCACTGAGTGTCACATGCTGAGAGAAGTCCAGTCGTAAAGAAGCGAAACAGAAAAAGTCACAAAAAAATTTGTATAAAGACATATTTTTGTACTACATGGGGACTTTTCCTGCATGTCAGCAATAAAACTTCCTGTTCTGGAGCCACCGTGGCCTGTGCCGTCCGCTCTTGTCCTCCTCACCTGCGTCTCCGAGTCTCCCACCAGCCGTGTCCCTCCCGTCCCAGCCTGGCAGGGCAGGGTTCCTGCAGCTCTCGGCTCTACCGCCAGGTGCACTGGGTAGCCCTCCCTGCAACACACACACCTGGGCAGGCAGCCAGCCCGCCACACGCCATCCCTGTCTTGCATGGGGGAGGGGGCCAGAACTCCCCAGTATTCTCCCAGACCAGCTGGTCCAGCCTCCCCTCAAGTGCTCAAGAGGGAACTCCCTGCTTGGCTTGGCTCAGCTGGGACCTGTGCAGGAAGGAGGTGTCCCGGAGCAGCTGCTGCTTGCAGAGCATTGATCCGCCCCCCTGCCAAGCCCCCATCTGCAGTGGGGAGAACTTAACCAGACAGGGACCATCCCTGTGCCCACACGCCCATCCAGAGCGGCTGCAGTAATAAGGGCCAGGCCAGGCCCTTTCCTGAATCGCCCGCTCTTCCCTCCCCTCAATAGGAAGCCAAGGGGCTTCCTTCCTTTCCTCTTTCCTTCCTTTGCATAAATTTAGACTGCAGATTGAGCATTGGAGCAGTGAAGCTAAAGGCAGGCCAGCCCCCACTGCGGGCATACCGCAGGGCCCCGGCAGACTTACCTTTGCGTTCAGGAGCCCCACGCAGGCCTGGGTCACAAAAGGAGCGGAGAGCCATCCAGGCGGAGCCCCATCCCAATCATGTGTCCACACAGCCAGAGCAGATGGCATCTCTCCAAGATGTGAGAAGGCCCTGGTTCTCTGCAAAGACTGCAGGGCAGACCCCCAGGCCCCTCGTCCCCACCTTCACCCCACAGCCCCACACCCACCCCAGCAGCCACGCAGCTCTCCACCTTCCTGGCCACTCCCAAATCGATAGGAATCTTGCCAATTCCATCTCGCCTAAACCGTATCTGTTGAGCTGTCCTGGACGCACCACCACAAGAGGCCCTCACAGCCAGCCCAGCACCGCCAATCTCGGGCTCCTCCAACTGCCACCCTGAGCCTGTCTCCATTTTCAGCCTCCTCCCCAGCCCCCCACCTGATCAGCCTCTGTTCTGTGCACAGTATTTCCTAAGCCCCTGTATGTGTCAGGTTTATATTCAGCAATACCCAAGACAGCAAGCCGCGTGTGGGCGGAGACTCTGTTTTGCACCTAGAACTGGCCTGGCATGCAACTCACACGCCACAACTCTTGGTTTATGGAACAAAACTTCTTAGATCACTTTCCACCAGTTTTTATTGTGAGCCCCTGAAGCAAAGGGAGGGAGAAGGACCAGAAACGTGGGTGTGATCCACAGCACCCTAGGCTCCTGAAAAGCCAAATAAGAACCAAGAAGTCTCCATCAGTTGTAGCCACTGCCTGATCTCCACTGTGCTCAGGGAGAGCGGTTTCAGAGAGAAGCCAACCGGGCTGCCCAGCTACCTGATATGGGCAAGGAAGTGAGGAAATGGTCTCTCTCTCTCTCTGGCTGAGTCGTTCAAGCCCCCAGGCCAAGTCAGCTGTGCTCTCGTGTCTCTCCCTCTCTCCCACACCCCAGGTCTTGCCGGCCACTTCTCATAGCTCCCTGCCACCACCCCGTCTGAGATCTGAGCTCCATTCTCTTACTTCCTGGCCTCCCTGTTCCCTGTGACAGCCCAGCCACACAGCAGCCAGAGTGAGCCTTTTTTCTTTTCTTCCAAGATTTTATTTATTTAGAGAGAGGGCAAGGGAGGGAGAAGAGGAGAGAAACATCAATGTGTGAGAGAAACATGATCAGCTGCCTCTCACGCTCCCCCTACTGGGGACCTGGCCCACAACCCAGGCATGTGCCCTGGCTGGGAATCGAACGAGCGATCTTTTCATTCCTAGGGCGGCACTCAATCCACTGAGCCACACCAGCCATGGCAAGAGTGAGCCTTTTAAAAATCGAATTGTTTCTCCCTCCTACTTACACCCCTCTGATGGCGTCTCATGATGTGTCTCATGCCGGACAACACGCAGAGGCCTGTCTGAGACTTAGGAAGCTCTGTGCCGCAAGGCTCTAACCTGGCCTCCTCTCTAACTTCTCAGCCCCTCACCCTTCCCCCTGGGGCCGCAGCCACACTGGCCTCCTTGCTGATTCTGACCACGCCAAGCACAGCGTCTATCACAAGTCCTTCTCATTGGCTATTCTCTCTAGGAGGCTCTTACCCACATATTTGCATGGCTCCCTCCCTCACTTTCTCTGCTCAAAACATCACCTCTTCGGAGAGGCCTTCCCTGACCATGTGCACCTGGCCTCCTCTAACGCCTTACCCTACTTTATTCTTCTTCATTGTTCTTATTATCACAGCCCAACATTAGATCATCTATTTCACGATCAATTATACCTGTCTCCCCAAACGGGCTGTTGAGCTCCATGAAGGCAGGAATCTACTCTGGGTCTGTGTGGGGGTGGGGCCTTGGGGGCTGGTCATCACAACGCCTGGGGTGGGGGCATTGCTGCTGACATTTAGAGGGTGGGGGTTCAGGGACTCCAGACAACCCCACAAGGAAGGCAGATTCCATATCCTGCATGGCATGAGGGAAAACTTGTTTATAATCACCAGAGCCAAGAATCTAACTCCACTGTACACATAAACACGAAGGACTGTGTATACGTAATGCAGACTGAATTTTCAGGGAAGGCAACTACTGTGTAGAGTGGAGGAAATTTGTACTTTGTTTTGTTCAGAATTTTACCGAGTTCTTCACCGTTTCAGACACGAACACCTCCACAGTATCCCAGTGTCAGTCTGCACACATGACTGTCACCTTCCCCGCAATTGATCACTTCACAAATACCTATCATTTATTTCTTTTACATTATGAGACACATATATATGTATATGTGTGTATGTATTTTAAATTAGACGTGGAGGTGAGTACACTAGCCATACATCGCCTTCAGGAGCGTAAAAGGAGCAATACAAAGAATCAGGACACAGCAGCTCTGGGTCTGATAGGGTGGAGGACCATGACCGTGGAAGACGGGCTGGGAGCGTGGGCTCTGAAGTTCAAATTCAGGCCCCACCCCTTACATCCATGTGACCGCACATATGTTACTTAACTTCTCTGAGCCTCACTTCCTTGTCTCTAAAATGGGGGTCACCCTTCAAACTACATGGTTGCTGGGAGGATTTGAGGGGCTGAGGCAGCACAGCAGTGAGCAGAGTGCCCGAGTAACCAAAAGCAGGTCCACCTGCCTGTAGTACTCGAAGGCAGGTGCTGCTGATGTAGAGGAAAGTGATTTACTCAGATGCCGGCCATGTGGAAGATGGGGGCTCAGGTCACAATGCCCAGCTCCTGGGAAAATGGGGCCTCGTGTCTCAAAGCCCATCTCCCTGGGAAGAAGGGGGATGCACTTCTCAAAGCCCATCTCCACGTCTCAGTGGAGGCAGAGGTTTTTATAAGGAGCGAGAGGGGAACAGAACAAAGAGATCAAGGGAGGGGATTGCAAAGTTCTCTACGTGCAGAGGAGCACAGTCCATTCTGATAAGGACAGTGATGGTCCCGTGTGCGTCATCCGGTTTAGTCATCCTGGCTTCACGTCATTCCAGCTTCATGTCATCCTGGCTCCACGGTTGAAGGTCAGCAAATCTCCCAGAGCTGAGATGCCTGAAGGTCAGGGTCTGTATCTTCTGAAACCGGCTCCTAGGATTCTTCACAAACACGCTGTTCATCTCCAAGCCACATATCAGTCAGAGTCAGCACCTACAGAAACAGGGTCAAAAGGAGGGTGGGGTGGGCTACAATTTCTCACTGTTACTCCTCCAGGTACCAGGACGGTACTCAGCAACAATTACTCTTATCCATTGTGCAAACTCTCACATTGCCCTCTTCCCAGCAGCTGCCCTGGGTGCTGAGGAGGCACTTAGAGGCCTGTCTTAGGAGTCCTCAGTGAGTCCCCTGCTCTCCATCCGAGACGTAGGCAGCCTCTCACCCCACAGTGGGGTGAGGCCCCAGTGTCAGGAACAGAGAAGCCAGGGCAACAGAGCAGTCGGTGCCAGCCCCAACCTGGCCGCCGGGGAAGGCAGTAGCCAGTTTTGCATTAGACCCTGAATACGGCAGTCCCCCGAGCCCCACCAAGAGGCTCTGGATCTTTTCACCCTCTGACCCCTCATCAAGACCTGTCTTTCCCGTGTTTCATTTTAAGATCGCTCTCTGTGCGTCTCAAGGTGACTAATCTCTAGTCTCACAGACAAGGGGGCAGAGAGGCTGCCAACGAGTGAGCAGGTGGGCAGGCAGCAGGTCAGTCCTAGGCCACCAGACAGGGAGGAAAATCAGCAGGTGGATAGAGGGGATGGGAGCCAGGCAGGCAGGTGACAGATATGCAGAGAGATCCCGGTCAGCACACCGGGAAAACAGGTGGCTGGGCAGACCTACAGATGGGCTGGCAGGCAGGGAGAGGCAGGCAGAAAAGCAGATAGGCAGGTGGCCAGAAGGTCACATGGACTCTGCAGATGGTCACATGGGCCAAAGGCTTTGGGCATCTCCCCCACAGCCTGTAGGAACAGCCCACAGCTTCTTCCAACCCCACAGGGCAAGGCAGCCACTTCTCCCACCTGGCCTGGCTTGGCCACATGCATTGCCTTCCTGTGTGTCCTTCTCTGAGGAGACCAGCAACCATCTCAAACCCCACTCTGCTCCAGCATGGCCACCAGCTTCGCCAGGGCTGGTCACACCTGACCCACGCCAAACAGATGTCACACACCAGCCCAGGTACACCTTTGTCTGTAGGTAGCGATACCCAGAGATGTGCATAGCACAAGGATGCACGAAACAGTTTGACACAAACGTATCCAAAATCTTACAGCCCTCCACAGAGAGGCAGGCACACACGGAGACAAACACATGCATGTGCCATACAGAGGCACACATCCCCAATACCCAGGGTCGGTCCCAAAGCACAGCCGAAACAAGCAGCAATTTTCCATGGATGGTAGGCATTCAGCATGTTGACACTACCATGGAAACCGCCAATGTCCCAGCCAGTGGTCAGATTCCGGCCTCACCTTCACCTCTCAGCCCAATTTAACATGGTTAATTGTGTCCAGGTCTCCGCCCCACCCCTGTCATTCATCTCTCCTGGCTGACTCCTCCTCCACCAGACCCCTCACTGTTGGAGCACCCAGACCTCAGGCTGCAGACCCCCCTTCTTCTCTCCCTGCCCCCTGGGTGATCTCACCCACTCCCAGAGTGTTCAATCCACCATGGGCATTGAGGACTCACAAACACATTTCCAGCCCAGACTCCTTGGGACTCTGCCTGCCTGTCTGAAGCCCCCACCTGGACATCTACTGGACATCTCAAATCTATCTCAAATGAAACTCGGCTTGCCCAAAACCTGCTTCCCACCTAAGCTTTCCTCAGGGGTCTGGGCCCAACGCCAACTCACTGTCCTGTATTCCTCTTTCCCTCATGCCCACATCCCATGTAGGAAGTCCTGTTGACACTCCCTTCACTCACCTCCTCCACAGCCTGTCGTGGTCCAAGCCCTCTGCCACTGCTGGCCTGGGTGGCTGTCAGCCTGCTCACGGCTCTGCTTCCCTTCTCACCCTGCATGGTCCCTCCCCCACCGATCCCCCAAGGGATCTCTCCAAAGTGCAGCACCAAACCATGACATCCTCCTGATTAAAACTCCAGAGGCTCCCCCGTGACACTGACAACATCTAAGCCCCTCCACAGGGCCCTCAGGCCCCTCCTGGTCACCCCTTCACCGCCTCGTGCCTCTCCGCCCCTGGGGCAGGGAACCCAGAACACTCTACTTCAGGGCCCTGGCCCTCCTTCCTCCCCAATACTCCACCCCACCCCGTTGCTGGCATGGCTGCCCCCCCTCAAGACGGGGCCCTCACCTCAGAGGGCGCCCTGCTGAACCGCCCAGGTGTCCTCTATCACATGTCCCCATTCCATCACCCTCTGGGCACTCAGCAGCAACCAAGATTCTCTTCCTCATGTATTGTCTGCCTGTCCACCTCAGTGTCAGCTCCATTAGGGCAAAGAGTTGTTCCATTCTGTTCTGTTCTGTTCACTGCTGGACCCCCATTACTGGGAAGTGCTAGGCAGAGCATTCGGCCAGGCTGCATGGATTTATACACAGACATGCCCATCCTCACAACAATGCTCAAGTAGATACAATACAAAATAGGCACATAAATATACAGATATGGGCAAATGTGCCATATGCTCCCAAAACAGACCAAACAGCCACAAAGACACCCAAGAGTCTCTCTCCCACCCCCAGGGGAGCCTGTCCTGGTCCTTTCCCATCTAGATCTGCCCTCTGCTTGAACCCAGTCTCAGGACTTGGAGTGGGGGTCTCCTGCCTGGGCAGAGAGGGGGGTCACTGGCCCACAGGCCTCAGGCAGCGCCTTCAGCTATGTCTGCAATTTCCTCTCCCCCCTTCCTTCCCTCCTCCTCCCTGAGGCTCCCGCCAAGAAAGCCTCCCCCTCACCCCAGCCCCAGCACAGGAAGGGGGGCCCACAAGGCGGGGCTGGGATCTGTGCAGGAAGACCTGGGCTCACACACTGATCACACTACACATTGCACGCACAAGCCCTGAGCCCATGTGGAAATGCATGTGCACAGGCAGGTTTAGCCAGAAGGGAAAGGCATTTTTGCCACACACTCTGGTGCAGAACACAGAGGCCCTCAGAGGCCCTTAGAGGCTCCAGGCTGGGTTCTGCAAGGCTGGCCTGGGCATGGCTTGAAGCCTGAGTCTAGCATTCATTAACCCCGCTGACCAGTGCTCCACCAGCTGGACACACTCACGCCTGGGCCCTGGGAGGAGAGGATGACAGTCCCTTCCCTTGGGTCCTGGGTTGAGGGTCTGGCTGAGCGCTAACATCTGGGCTGGGGAAAAGCAGACCGGCTTCCCTGGGAGGAAGCCTGGGAGGGAGCGCAAGGCCTAGGGACAAGGCTAAGAGTTCAGCCAGGCTCTAGGGGCAGACAGCAGAGGGTTCAAATCCTGACCGTTTGGTCAAGTTTTTCAATCTCTCCGTGACTCAGTTTATTTATCTGCCCAGTGGGGATATGACACCGCATTGTAGGGTTATTAAAAAGAACGATTAAATAAAAGCATATTGTAAAGGGTTTAGCCCATTGACTGGCACGGAAGCAGGACTCCATCCTCCTCGTTATTATTATTGTTGTTATTCGTAGCCTGGGGGCGGGTCCCTGGAACTCGCCTCCCCTGCGGTTTCCTGTGGGGGGGATAAGACGCCCCGCAGGCCTCGCTCCCCCTCCTCTCCCTGTCCTCTGCCGGCCCTTTCCCTCCCCGCCTCCCCCGCCCCGCCCCGCCCCGTCCCTCCTCTTTCCTCCGAGGAAACTTTCCGCCGGCTGGTCCATCGGCCCGTGTCCGGCCCGCGCTGCCGCGGCCTGGGAGCCAAGCCGAGCGGGCGGGTCGGCCGGGCCCCGGTGTGTGCGATCGCGGGAGGCGCTGGGACCGGTTTGTGGAGAAACGGGACGCTGACGGTGAGTGAGCCCGGGCCTGCGGCGGAGCGGGCGGGATGGGAGAGGGAGGCGGCCTCCCCTTGGCGGAGCTCGCCCGCCTGGAGAGAGCGGAAGGCACCCGCGATTCTCTAACACCTCGCTCGCGGGACAGCGAAACCGGACCTCTTTGGGGGGGCCTCATGACGGGGCGGAGCCTCCGGCGGCCCAGTCCCTGACCCATGGGCTAGAGGGGCGTCGGTGCGCAGGGGTAGGATCCCCAGACCGGGCCCAACTCAGCATTGAAGTCGAAGTCGGGACGCGCTCTTTCCAGGGTGGACCTGGGGCTGCTCTCCCAGGGAGAGGAATTGCCCCGGGGAGAGGGCGGGGTCAGGGGCAGCTTGAGGCTGGGGAGTAGGATCTGATCATGCTGACCCCGCAGGCTGACAGGGGAGCTGCCCCCCGGCCCGCAGAGCAGCATGGATGCCCCCAGAAGAGACATGGAGTTGCTCAGCAACAGCCTGGCGGCCTACGCACACATCCGCGGTAAGGGCAGCCGGGGAATGTACCCCTCCCTGCCCCTCTGAGGCCCCACTACACCCCTTCTCTCCTCCCCCCTGCTATTATAATCCCCCCCCCCCCCACCAGCAACTAGTCATCTACAACCAATTACCCCCATCCCTCACTGCCCCCCATTGCCCGATGGCGGCTACCTAATGCCCTTCAAATAGGAGGTACTGTCCTTATCCCCCAAACTTAAAACCTGGAGTCTTTTCGAGATGGAATGACTCCCACCCACAAGGGCCCCTCCATGACTTCTGCCCTCTGACCTCCAGCTAACCCCGAGAGTTTTGGTCTCTACTTCGTGCTGGGCGTCTGCTTTGGCCTGCTGCTAACCCTGTGCCTGGTAGTCATCAGCATCTCCTGCGCGCCTCGCCCGCGGCCCCGGGTCCCTGCGAGGCGCCGGGACCCCCGGAGCACCCTGGAGGCGGAGGACGAAGACGAGGACGAGGAGGACACGGTGACGCGACTGGGCCAAGACGACACGCTGCCTGGCCCAGAGCTGTCCGCGGAGCCCGATGGGCCCCTGAGCGTTAACGTCTTCACGTCGGCGGAGGAGCTGGAGCGGGCGCAGCGCCTGGAGGAACGGGAACGGATTTTGCGGGAGATCTGGCGCACCGGGCAGCCGGACCTGCTGGGCACCGGCACGCTGGGACCCAGCCCCACAGCCACGGGCACCCTGGGCCGCATGCACTATTACTGACCGGGCCTCGTTCCCACTGCAAGGCGCTCTAGGTACTGGACGTGCACCTGAGCTCGTAGCGGCCCAGGTGCTAAGTCGGCCCCGCCCCCACAGCTCCCTCGGTGCTACTGGGCGTGCATCCTCACACGCTGGGAGGCGCCCTTCCCCAGTCCTGCCCGAAGACCCTGGGGGGAGGGCAGGACACAGGGTCCCCACCCCCACCCTCCAGGGGAGAGTTAAGAGGTGAAGTGACCAATGAAAGCTGCATTCTTAGTGACTCGGTCTCCCTCTGTTACCCCCTGCCTCCAACGCTCCGCAGGCTCCTGTCATCCAGGGAGCCCCGGAGCTAAGACCCCACTAGACTCCTTTACCAGGCTAACCACCTCCATCACCCCCTCCTCAGACCCATGCTTCCGTTCACTTCACAGATGGCGAAAACACACTCCAGCACTTCACCAGTCTCCCCCAGAACAGGTATCACTCAAATTCCATACTCACAAATGCATTCCTTACAGGCACGTGCCTGGACACAGGTCGCCAGTCCCTACAAATGCCCAGGGTTCATGCATCATTGCAATCACACACACACACACAAACCCTGACCTTGACGCTAAGGTGCTATTAGCTCCAGTGTAACCACGTGTGTTTGACTGAGCGGGGGTGCGTTTCTGTGTGTCCTGAGCAGACGGACAGTGGGGCCAACTGGGAGGGGTCCGGGGATTCGAAAGCAGGGCCGCCAGTTCCTCTGGCGCACAGCAGGATTCCGGAATCCGGCCGCAGGCAGGGCCTGACCCTGCCTGAGCCTGGGCCCCTCCTGCCCGCTGGCGTCCGAAGGAGACGCCCCCTCCAACCCCCCACTCCATCCGGTGGGTAAAAATAGACGCGCACAGGCCTTGGGAACGGTAATGAGAGCCACATGTTGGCCAGATGTGCCAGGGAGAGACCTCCCGGAATGCTGAGCGCCAGCCCGGCCTGGCCCCGCCCCCGCCACAAAGGCCCCACCCCCGCACAGACCAGGCAGGGTGTGTGTGTACACAGCAGTTTACTTTCTTGGGTTTCCCAAAGTCATGTGCAAGGGTATGGCTGGCCAGAGCAGACTCTCTCTCTTTCAGGCCTCACTTTGGTCCTTCCCGGGGGGCGGGGGGGGGGGTCCCCCACCTCACTGTGTCTGCGCCTGCGCCTGGCTGGAGCCCGGGGTCCCGATTTCCTGGGTTTTCTGCTTCATCTGAACCTAATGAGAAGAAGACGTCAGGGGAGGGCCACCAACCAGCCACTCCCCGCTGGGGATTCCCACGGCACCCGGCACCCACCTCCAGCAACCGGCGCTTCTCCTTCTCACTCTTCAGCTCCTCCCAGATGTCCGTCAGCTTTCTTCTGCGCACAAGAGAGCGAGGGGAAGAGGTGGGCAGGGCTAGCTTCAAGCTGCCCCCTGCCTTTCTCTTTCCGACCCCCTCCTTGCCCTCCCCCACTTACTCCAGCTGCACTGCCATCAGCTCCAGGGCCCTCCTTAAAGACTCCACCTCGTCCTGTAGCCTCATTATGTCGCCTCTGTCACTCTTGCTGTCCCTGGGATTTTGCGGGACCAGTGAATGGAGGGTGGGCGTCTCTTGAGGGTCTGGAGTTGGCTTGATAGGACGTGGATTCTTTTGAGCAGGGGCTACCTCCTCTTTGGGTGTAGTCTCATCCTTGGCAGGTGCCTCCTCCGGGAGGGTGGCAGCCTCTTCCAAGGTGTGGGTCTTCTCAAGGGCAGACAGGGACCCTGGTTTAGCCTCAGACTGGAGTGCAGAGCTGTCCTTCTTATCCAGCGGGTACTCCGTCATGCATAGGGGGTGTTCCTCTGCCATGTGGACCTCCTCTTGGGACTGAGCCTTACTGACCAGGAAAGACTTGCTCTCAGGCAGGGCTGCCTCCAGACAGAAGGGATGGAGCTGAGTGTTGTCCCCAGGGGAGGCCTCTCCAGGGAGCATCTGATCTGGGGTCAAGTCCTTTTCTAGGGTGGAGGCCTCATCCCCAGGAGGGGCCACCTCTGGGCCAGGGGCTTCATCTTCAGGTAGGACACCTACAGCAGGGGCCTCATCCACAGAAAAGACTCCATCTGGGCTGGGAGTCTTGTCCCCTAGAGTCGGGGTCTCCTCTGGAGCAGGGGTCCTATCTGCAGTCAGGGTTTCCTTTGGGTTAGGGGCCTCCTCTGGAGATAGGGTCTTCTGTGGGGTGGAGGTCTTGCCCAGAGTAGGGGTTTTATTCACAGAAGAGGCCTTTGCTCGGCTTCTCTGTTCTTCCTCCTGTGGTGGCGGGGGTAAGGTCTCAGCTGAGGGCTCCCATTGGCCTGGGATCCTTCACTTTCACACCCCAAACCCCGAGAGACCAGACTCCGCTCCCTCGTCCCCCACTCCTCCATATTGTGGGCCTCTCACCTGACTGGCTGCAGACTGTTGCCGGGAAGTCTGGGTTCTGGATCGCTTTCTGCCAGGGTAGCCCGGACCCCCACTGAGGAGGCTGCCACTGGAGCCTAGGAGAGCAGGCCATCAGGGACCCAGGTCTGGCTGGATGTGGAGTCTCTCCCCATCTCTGTCCCCCAGCCCTCACCCGACAGAGGGAAGCAAGCCAGACCTACCGGAGTCACGGGAGGGGCGCTTCTGCCCATCTCCACCAGGTGTCCGAGATGGCCTGCAACATATCCCCATCAGACCCCGGCGGTGAGGGGCAGGGAGCCACATTTCCTTTGTACCCTCATCCTCTCCCCACCCCCACCCTGCTCCTTACTTGGCTTTGCTGGGCCCAGTGTGGGCTGTCATCAGCTTCCTGACTGTAGGGAGAGCTGTTTTGGGCATCATCTTTTTTGGTTCCTTAATAGGAGCTGGAGGGAAGAGGGGAGTGCGGCATTTGTTCTCGCCCATCCAGGTCGCTGGCCCTGCCCTGTGCCGTGCACTGGGATGAGGGACAGGAGATGAATCGTAGGAGCTCCAGGGAAGCTGACCTCCCTCAGGCCACATGGGTGTAGGGCACTGTGGGAGCTGATCGTTCTGAGGAGCGATCGGGGAAGTCTTTGCGGGGAAGGAGGCTTCAAACGCTGCCAGGGCTTCTCTCCATGCCCTTCTGAGACCTGCCCTGCTCAGTGCCGTGACTGGTTCAGACTCCCTCTCTGTCCTGGACCGCGGCAGCACCTTCCAGTTCGCCCTCCCTTAAACTTCTTCGACTCTCCCTCTCATTTACTCCCAAAGAGACCTCATCCAGCCTCACGGGTTTAATTATCAGCCATAAGCGAACGACGATAACGTTTCCTTTCCGAGCTCCTTCCTCTTCCCTGGACTCCAAACTCATATCCCACTGTCCTCTCATTATTTGCACTTGGAGGGCTAACTGGTATCACACTCTCAACATATCCAAAACGTCCCTCTTGCTTCCCACCCTTTTTGCCCCCGGAATCTGCCCCTTTCCCACCGCTCCCCATCTCACCCATTCGCCCACTTGCTCACGCGACAACACGAGGAGTGGTCCTTGACTCTTCTATACCCTTAGGCTGCACACATCCAACCCATCAGTGAATCCTGTCTGCTCTATCTTTAAAACATGTCCTAAATCCACCTCTTGTCACCACCTCCGCCACTATGCACTCTAGACCAAGTCACCGCCATCTTCACCTGGACTGTGTGGCGACAGTCTCCAACCTGGGCTTTGGCTGCACTCACCCTGCCTGCGGAGCGTTCTTCCCCCAGCAGCCCGAGCGAGCTCTTGTTCTATTGGGAAAGCAGACATAAGCAAAAGAAGTAAAACATGTAGTGTGTCAGAGAGTTATGATGTATTATTGAAGGAGAATGAAGTAAAATTTCTTTTTATCCTCACCCAAGGACATGCTTATTGATTTTAGAGAGAGGGGAAGGGAGGAGGAGAGAGAAGGAGAGAAACATCTACGTGAGAAACATCGATTGCCTCTCATACGCCCCCCCAACTGGGGACTGAACCAGCGACCCAGGCATGTGTCCTGACCAGGAATCGAACCTGCAACATTTCTGTGCACAGGACGATGCTCCAACCAACCAAGCCACACCAGCCAGGAAAGAATAGGTATAATTTTAAATGGAGTGGTTAGAAAAGGTTACCCTGAGATGACATCAGAGAGAACACCTGAAGGCAGTCACACACAGTGATATTCATATCCATGGACATAACAGCCACTCTGGCATATTTACATACGCTGAAATTTACTTACACACACACATTATCACACAGATATGTACACAAATCCCCAGACACCACACCGTAATGGGCAAGAACATGGATCCTCTAACTAGACACCAAGCTTTGAGTTCTTGCTCAATGACTTTGCAGCTGTGTGAAAACTTGGGTAGGTACCTTAACCTCTCTGTGACCTAATGTCCTCATCCATTAAACATGGATGACAACAGTACACATCTTGTAGGGTTGTTGTGAAGTTTGAGGGACTTAACCCAAATGAGGTGCTTAGAAGAGTGTTTGGTATACAGTCAAAGTTTATTAAAATGTTTTTTAATTGGATTTATTGGGGTGACACTGGTTAATAAAATTATGTAGGTTTCAGGTGGACAGTTCTATGATTCATCATGTGTGTACTGTATTGAGTGTTCGCCACCCCAAGTCAAGCCTTCCTCCTTTGAAATGTTAACTTGCACTTCTGTTTCTGGTAGTATGACTGCAAAGGTGCCCTGGGGGGCTCTTCCACTAAACAGCAATGGTGTCCTGCTTAGGATACAATCTGGGGCACTGGTGGACTTAGAAGAGATAGGGGAGGACCACAGAAAGGGAGAAACTGGGGCCAGAACAGCGGTGAGAGGGCGGCACTGCTGTGGCTCCCAAGCCCAGGCCAGCAGTCAGAAGCAGAAGTCAGTGCTCCCTGGGAGAAGTCTCCCCCTGCTAAGGCGTGCAAGACTCCCACAGACGGAGAGCAAGTCATGAGCTCACACACAAAGATCATAAAACAAATGAGAGACAGGCCCCAGAGAGCAGGAGTCGGCAGACGCGACACACAGCAGATACTGACATTGTCGGGTGGAGAACACAGTGTAGCTCTGTATGAAACACTTGCAGAAATAAAGGATGAGCCTGCAACAAAGCGGCCATCAGGAATAAACAGGCAGATGTGAAGAAAATAAAAAAAGGAAGACAGCCAAACTAAAACTACTGGAGATGAAAATAGCACTCTTGAAATAAAATGCAATGTACAGGTTAAAGAGCAGATTAAACATAGCCAAAAAATTAGAGGGAGAATTAGTAATCTAAAAGTACAGTGAGACAAGGCCTGAGCAATTTGAAAGCAATGTTTAAAGGGACAGATGATAGAAGCAGGGCTTGCCTATGGCTGAGTGAGGTGGTACACAAATTTGCACCCCACGTGGCAACTCTAAAGCTGGACAAAAATGACAAAGCAACCATTTCAGTGCCCTGGAAACTGACCATAGGCATAAAATAACTTGAAGCATTTATGCTTGGTGGTGTTCTTGCCTACCCCACCCCCTCACTGACTCCTCCCCCCCATTTTCCACCCCCCATTGACTTTCTGAGCATGGGGCAGGTTGAAGATCAGCAGGTTCACTGTCATGGTTGAAGGGAGCTCAATCAATTTGGGGTGTAACCTTAGAGTTGGCATTGGCTTCATAGATCTGATACCAAAAGCACAAGCAGCCAAAGAACAATGAGATAAATGGGACTTCATCAAAATTTAAAACTTTTGGCCCTGGCTGGTGTGACTCAGTGGATTGAATGCTGGCCTAGGAGCCAAAGCATCGCGGGTTCGATTCCCAGCCGGGACATATGCCTGGGCTACAGGCCAGGTCCCCAGTCAGGGCACATGAGAGGCAAGAACACACTGATGTTTCTCTCCCTCTTTCTAATGCCCTTCCCCTCTCTCTAGAAACAAATAAATAAAATGTTTTAAAAAAATTAAAACTATTGTACATCGAAGGATACCATCAAAAAAGTAAAAAGTTGAAATGCGTCAGAGAAAGACAAATACCATGATTTCATTTACATGTGGAATCTAAAGAACAAAACAAACTAATAAACAAACAAACAAACAAAAAGGTAAACAGACAACATAAAGAATGGGAAAAAATGCCCTGGCTGGCGTGGCTCAGTGGATTGAGCCCCGGCCTGTGAGCCGAAAGGTCGCCGGTTCAGTTCCCAGTCAGGGCACGTGCCTGCGTTGTGGCTGGGTCCCCAGCTGGGGATGTGTGAGAGGGGATGAATCAATGTATCTCTTGCACATCAATGTTTCTCTCCCTCTCTTTCTCCCTCCCTTCTCCCTCTCTAAAATTAAGTAAATAAAATCTAAAAAAAACAGAATGGAAAAAGATTTTTGCAAATCGTATGTCTGATAAGGGGCTTTTATCTAGAATATATAAAGAACTCCTGCCATTCAACAATAAAAAGACAAATGACCCAATTAAAAAATGGGCAAAGAGCCAAATATATATTTTTCCAAAAGATGTACAAATAGGTAATAAACATATAAAAAATGCCAAACACCATTAGCCATCACAGAAATGCAAAGCAAAATCACAATGAGATACTTCATACCCACTAGGATGATTAGAATAGAAAAGGACAGAATAACAAGGGTGTGTGTGAATGCGGAGAAACTGAACCCTCATTCACTGCTAGTGGGAATATAACATGGCGTAACTACTTGGGAAAACAGTCTGGCAGTTCTTCCCAAAGTTAAACATAAAGTTATCATATCACCCAGCAATTCCTTTTCTAGGTATATACCCAAGAGAAATGGAAACATATCCAAATAAAAACTTGTACACGAAAGTTCACAGCCAAAAGTAGGAAAAAACTCAAACGTCGGACAACTAATGAATGGATGAAATGTGATGAACTCATTTACACAATGGAATATTACTGGGCAATAAAAAGGAATAAAATTTAACATATACCACAAAATTAATGAACTTTAAAAGTATTATATGAGGTGAAAGAAATCCATTTTAAAAGACCATATACATTGTATGATAGATTAGTGGTTGTCTGAGGCTGGTCAGAGGGAGAAGGGGGACTGGCGGGGTAACGGTTAAAGAGTACAAGGTTTCTTCCGGAAATGGTGAAAATGTTCGAAAATTGTGGTGGTGTTGGACGACTTTAAAAATGTACTAGTCACCACTAAGTTGTATATTTTAGTGAGTGAATTGTGTGGTATGTGAATTTTAACTCAACAAAGCTGGTGGGTTTGTTTGTTTTAAAAAGGGTAGCAGGGTAGATTTGGTCCATGAACCATAATTTTCTAATTCCCGGTTTAAACACCCCAATTAAAAGGCAGAAATTGTCAGACTGAATTTTAAAAAGCAAGATTCAACTACATATTGTGTATAAGAGATTCAAAAATACAAATAGGCTGACAGTAAAAGGTTGGGAAAGGAGCCCTGACTGGTGTGACTCGGTTCAGCAGAGTCAGCAAGGTGAAAGGTCACTGGTTCGGTTCCCGTCAGGCCACATACCAGGGTTGCAAGTTTGGTCCTCTGGTCTGGTGAGTACAAGAGGCAACCAACTGATCAATGTTTCTCTCTCACATCAATGTTTCTCTCCCTTTCTCCCTCTCTTCCCCTCTCTCTAAAAGCAAATGAATAAATAAAATCTAAAAAAAAAAAGGCTGGAGAAAGATATACTGCACAAATATTAACCAGAATAGTAATCATATATTAATATCAGAAAAAACAAACTTGAAGAAAAATTACTAGAGACAAAGAGGAAGAGGTCATAATGATAAATACATAGAGATAACAATTGCAAATGTAAGGGAATATGCGCCTAACAACAGAGCCTTAAAATATATGAAGCAAACGCTGACAGAACTAAAAGGAGAAATAAACAATTCAACAATAATATTTGGGAGGTTTTATTCAGGAGGAAGTTTAAGACTTTGAATTCGGATTGTAAAGTTAAGTATAATTATTATTAATATAATCTAACCTCATCAATTATCAGCAAAGAACAGACTGACAAACTAGATTAAAAAGAATAAAGGTGCTTTCTAGAGATGTCTGTTGAACAATGATGTGCATATAGTTAACACAACAGTACACTTATAAATGATTAAGGCCCTGGCTGGCGTGGCTCGGTGGATTGAGCGCTGGCCTGAGAACCAAGAGATTGTGCTGGTTTGATTCCTGGTCAGGGCACATGCCTGGGTTGTGGGCTGTGGGAGAGGCAACCAATCAATGTTCCTCTCCCTGTCTTTCTTCCTCCCTTCCCATCTCTCTTCCTCCCTTCCCATTTCTCTAAAAATAAATAAATAAAATCTTTAAAAAATATGTTTAAAAAATGATTAAGAAGGTAAATCTTACATTTTTAAACCACAATAAAAAAGGAATGATAGGAAAGATGTTTTTAAGTACTTGAATATATTAACAACTCTGATGAGACTGAACAAAAAAGAGGGAAAAAACATTCTTAAAAATGAAAAATTGCAACTTCAGATACAGATGAGACTTAAAAGATTATAAAAGCATATTGTGAACAACTTTACACAAATAACTTATTCAAGAATCGTACCCAGATTTCTGGCCAGCCATTGTTAACTAGGGACCAGGAGACAGAATGTGGTCCATGCAAGTGCGATATTTCTTCCCCTCGGAGTCCCGGCGTGAAGCCATTTGAAGAGCACTTGTAAATGGGTCTTTGTAGATGTAATCAAGTCAAAATGAGGTCACACTGGATTAGGGTGGACCCTAAACCAATGACCGGTGTCATTAGAAGAGAGAAATTTGGACACACACACAGGGCAGAAGACCATGTGAAGGCGGAGAATGGAAAGATGCACCTATAAGCCAAGCACTGCCAGTAACGGCTACCACGGCTAAGCAGGGACAAGGAAGATTCTTTCCCTAGAGCCTTCATGGAAAACATGGCCATGCCAACATCTTGACTTCAACTTTCTAGCCTCCAAAAATGTGAGAGATTAAATTTCTGTTGTTTTAAGGAAAAGAAAAGAAAGGACAGAATTTTGGCTACGTTTGTTTATAACTGTTAAAGAAATTTAAATATAATTTTCCCACGATGGAAAAAAAAACCAGGCAAGTTTTACCACCTTTCCAGGAAAGGTGATTTCCATCTTCTATAACATCTACCAGATACTTAAGAAACAAAGTATATTCTCCTTAACTCATTCATAGGGCCGGTATAACGTTGATAATCAGATGAGGGCAGTAAAAATAAATGCAAAATTATTAAGAAAAACTGGGAAAATATTTCAATAGAAGCATTTCATTTAAAATCAGAAACATGGAAATGATGTTCAGCATCACATCTATTCAATATTATACTGAGATCCTAGCCTCTATAGTAAAAAAGAAAGAGAGAAAAAAATTAAAAAGCATAAGGGATGAAAAAGATAGAACAAAATTAGCATGACTCACAGATGATATGACTGTCGTCATAGAAAACTCAGTAAGAATCTAGCCCTGGCTGGTGTGGCTCAGTGGATTGAGTGGTGGCCTGTGAATCAAAAGGTTGCTGGTTTGATTCCTAGTCAGGTCACATGCCTGGGTTACAAGTGCAGTCAAGAGGCAACCAATCGATGTTTCTCTCCCTCTCTCTATCCCTCCCTTCCCCTCTCTCTAATATCAATAAGCATGTCCTTGGGTGAGGATAAAAATATATATAGATAGGTAGATAAATTAAAATAAACAGTTACCACCATGGCTGGCTATAAAATCAATATACAAAAATCAATGCATTTCTATATTCCCATAATAAATGGAAGGATATCTAACTTTTTAAGAGACACAATGAAAACTCTGAGGTGTCTAGGAATAAATCTTATAAAACAGTTGCATAAACCCACATGCAGAAAACCATAAATGACACCGCACAAGTGACTGCCCATGCGGAAAAAGGCGGAACGGGATCGCCCTCTAAAGTCAATGTTACACAGATAAAAGCACTCAAAAATAAAAAGCAACGCTTTAACATGCATAACCCATAAAGGACCGATATTCAGAATACATAAAGAACTCCAACAAATTATTACTAACTAGGGAAATGCAAATTAAGTCTACAGTGAGATGGTACTTTGTACCTTTTAGATGGACAAAAATAATGAAATCTAATAACACCAAATGTTGAAGAGGGTTTAGACCATAAAGGTCGCATATACAGATGGTGAAGTGCTGAAGTAAAAAATCACTTTGGAAAGCAATCTGACTTTATCTAATAAAGTTTTAAGATTCACATACCCTATAATTTAGCAGTGTCACTCCTAGAATTACATCCTAGAGAAGCAATTATATCTACACACCAGAGGACAGGCACATGAATATAAACAGCAGCACTATTTGTAATAGGAAAAACTAGAAACAATAAAAATGTCCAACATCAGGAAGAGACCAGATACATACATAACTGAGGTCATTCCCCACAAGGAATATTATACAGCAGAGAAAAATATATGAGCTACAGCTACACACAACATGGATGAATCTTAGAAACATAATGCTGATTGGAAACAGCGAGTCCCAGAGACTATAAACATATGATACCATTTTTATAAAGCTCAAAAACGAGCAAAAATAAATTAAGTGATACATTGTTTAGGTATATACATATGTAAGTAAGCTTAGAAACTCTCAAGAACCATAAACACAAAATTTGAGGCAGCGGTCACCTTTGATGTGATGTAACAGAATAAGAACGAGGAAGAACACACACACACACACACACACTCATGGCAAGGTTCTGCTTCTTGGGTTCGAGCAACAGACCATGGGTTTTCATGTAGCTTTAAAATATGGTATATATATAATATATATATTTACACATACATATATAAACACACACATATATTCTTGGTAGGTGTGAAATATTACATTAAAAGATAAAAGACACACATCTCCACACCTATACAGAGCTTTTCATATATACACTTAAAAGATATGAACATACACACAGTCTCATAGACACATCAATCCATACATTTTCTTACAAAAAAAATGAAACAAATATAAACACACTGATAGCTGCATCCTCAAGGTACACAGAGACATATGAATATACTGACACACACAAAGACCCACATACATTCCTAACAGACCCTTAACCCACCAGGACACAGCTCCTAAGCAGGTGTCCTGGACCACTGGGGAGCCGTAGGTGTTTACAGGCAACTGGACTAATGGTCTCCCAGACAACTCTTCACCTCAATCCCAGGCTTCCAGGACACCCACCTGATTCTCGTGATGTAACTTTTCGTGGGGTCAGCTTCTTGACCTGTGCAAATAAGAAGTATCAGAATCTGAACAGAAGCCCACACATTTTTAGGTCTATCCTCATTTAGAGGTGACCCTTCAGCTGTGTCCAGTGAGCAGCATGACTGCCCACTTTGTCTAGAGTAGCCTGTCCTCCCTCCTCCCCCCATAGACCTGAGTGTCTGGCTCCGTACTCACTGGGGCTGGTGGCAGCACAAAGTTGTCTGGAAAAAGTCCTCTTCTGCCTTGAGACTCTCCTTCCCACCAGCCCTTATCCTCTGTGGTCTGGGAGAGAAAGATGCTGTGGGGAGGTGAGCCAGGTTCCCAAGTTCCTTCCTCCCCAGGTCCCACCCCTTCTCAACAAGCCCTTCCCTGCACCCTCCCTGCCTGTGCCTTTCATACCTTCCTCAGCACTTTCACCTTGTCCCCCCTCCGCAGTGCCAACTCATCTGGGGCCTCCGGCTGGTAGTCAAACAGGACCCTGTAGGTCTCAGGGTGGGAGACTGAGGGGAGGTCAGTCCTCTGAAGCCAACTCCCCTCCCAAAATCAGTCTGCCGCTCCCTCCTCCATCAGCCCATCAGCCAAGCTGGGTCCCCCACTCCCTGAAGTCAAAGTGGCTTTGGGAAGGGCTATCCAAGGGATCTTTGGGCTGGATGCTCACCTGTCTGTAGGTAGTCTGGAGGGCTGTCATAGGCCAGGCTGCTCAGCTAGTGAGGGCAGGGAGCAGGAGGAACCACCTGAGCCTCCACACCCACCCACCCCCAAAGCCCCATGAGGAATGCACCACCTCTGTGCCCATTCTACCCAATTTACCTTGGGAGGCTGCTGGGGATCAAGGCTAACTGAAGGCATGTCTGGGTTCTCAAGGCCTGGTGAAGGAAAGGGAGGTTAGGTGGGGTGCTAGTTCACAGCTTAGATCATAGAAGAGGTCAAAGGGGACACAGGGTCAGGATGTGCGGATCACAGGCTCACGCCACTGGGAGGGTCATTGGAGATTGCAGAGTCTGGTCACAGGGTCTCACGGGGTCACAGGGTCCAGGTCTCACTTGGGGGCCCACTGTCCAGCAACTCCACAAAGTTGGATGGGAAGGCTCCCAGCTGCCCGTTCTTCTTTCCCAGCCACCAGCCGTCCTCAATCTGGGGAGGGGGTTGGACGCAGGGGCATCTCGTTTTGCCCCAAAGGTCTCTCTAGAAATCGTACACTATTGGCTCTGCCCCGATTCTGCCCGATGACCACCTCCATCCTTGCTCCCTCAGTTTCCCAACTCTGCGCCCCTCACCATTCCCAGCGCCCACACCCTCACTTCAGCCAACTCCCCTCACCCAGGGACATGCTCCGTCATTTCCCCAAAATCCCCTCATCACTTCATCCCCTCACCTCTTTTATCACTTCCACTATCTCCCCAGCTTGCAGCTTCAGCTCATCGGCCTGCTCCGGACTGTAGTTGAAGTTCACTTTGCACCATCTCTGGGGGTTCGGAGATTTGGAAGGGCGACCTGGGATGGGATGGGACGTGAACGGAGCCACTTAAGCCAGGAAACAGTCCGCTGAGCTGCGGACTTGAAGGGTGCGAGCGCCTGCTTCAGAGCCTCCAGGCTCCGCCCAGGGCGGAGCATTGTGCCCGAGAACCAATCACAGATCGCAGAGCGGCCAAGCGGCTCCGCCCACAGAAGCGCCAGTCCCGGTTGAGTTGGGGGCGGCAGGAGCTAGCTGGCCGTGCACTGCCGCCTACCCTCCGGGCTCTCACCGTGGCTGCGCGGACAGCGTGGTCTCGGCGCCTCTCCCGCGCCGCGCAAAGTCTCCGGGATCTCCTGGGAATGAGGGCATAGGGAAAGGGGCTCTCAGCTCCCCAGGATGTAGGCTGAGACCCGCCCACGCGGCCAAGCCAACCCCCGGCCCGGCCTCACCTGCACCAGGCGCTCCGGGAAGAGGCCATAATGGCCCCCCAGCTCTCCACGCAGCCAGCCCCGTGCGGGTCCCTTGCACACCTGTCGGACCACGTCCCCGAGCGCCAGATTCAGTTCGCCCTCCTTCTGCGCGCGGTATCCTGCCAGGACCAGCACCTCTGCGGGCGGAAGCGCGGCTCAGAAGGGCCCAGCCAGGCCCGCCTGGCCTTGGCGCGAGTCCCGGCCTCCGTGTTGAGGACAGCGGAAGAGCGGTGTAGGCTTTGGTTCCCATTTCCACACAACTGTGTAGAGGAGCCACCCAAAACCCTCTGCACATACCCATAGTTTCCAGGACGCCCTCCTGAGCCGAGCAGGAAGGACAGTGCGATCCCGCGGGCAGCCGAGTACTGAGCCTGAGTAGGCTCGGACGAGCTGAGAGATTGTGAAGCAACGGAGGCGGAGACACGATCCCTCTCCAGGTGCTGAGAGAGGGTGTGGAAGAGGGGGCGGCCCGGCTCAGCAGGTTCGGCCCCCTTCCTAGGGGTGAGAACTCCAGGGTCTCCGAGCAGTGCTGAGGTCACAGCTCCCCCACCTGCTCTTGCTGGCCTAGTCACCTAAATTTCCAGTCTAGCTGCCGTCCCTCCTTCCAGTCTTGGCCCTCAGGCTCCCACCCACCTTCCGCAGAGCCTCCTTGGCCTATCCTTTTCCTGCTGGTAAGCTTTTAGCTGCAGGGAAGAGGTGGGAAGAGGCGCATACCAGGGTGGGGCTCCCCTGCAGGCAGGAACCGCTCCTTGTCGGAAGCTGGGGTGGAAGGGGCTGTTTGCTCCTGTGCGCACAAATCTATTGGTATACTATGCCTTCCCTGGGAGGCGTACAACCCTTCCTGGCACCCGTCTCCGGAAGAGAAGTAAGAGCGCAGGGACGCTTCCAGTTTGGTTTCAGAAAACACCTCCAGATTCTCCTGGGGGCGGTGGGGGTGGGGAAGGCGGGAAAAAAGGTGCTTTGGCTTTCCATGCTTCTAGATACAGCCAGCCCAGAGCCAGAAAGGGCTAAAGGTTAGGGCCCACCTGGTGCCTATCCCATGTGGGCTAGGCTTTCAGGTAATCTTACTGCTCAGTGGAAAACGCAGAAGGCTGAGCCTGTTGCCACACCCCTTGGCCCCTGCCCCACCATCTTGGAAGCCGAAGTCCTTGTTCATGACACAGTATAGTGAAATCTGGCTCTCCAGGCAGTCCAAGGTACAGGATGAAGTAAAACCATAGCCAGGGGAAGGCGGAGTCATAAACCACCAGCGAGACAGCTGAGGCTCCTCCCAGGCGGATGAGTGTAGGGGCCGGTGAGGACGGGGCTGGGCAAAAGTCCGGGTCCAGATCTCTGTAACATTTTATGTTCCAGGTTCCCTGAAGCTGCTATGGGAGATATCCATCCCCCCGACCCCCAACACACACATACTCAGGGTGACAATGACCAGAGTCTATTTACATCTGCCACTTCATTTATTTATTTTTATTTGCAGGAGGAGTTGAAACAAATCTTTAAGGGTATTTTCATTTTTTTTCCCTCAACATGAGTCATTCAAGTAAAACCAACTTAACTATAGAAATGTAGCAAAGTAAGGAAAAAGTAGCACAACAACCCAAGAGGCAAAGGCTGGGGGGGAAAGAGGTGGGTGCAGTCCGCATATACCATATGCATAAGTGCCATATGATTCACCTGCTCAGGACCGCCTCCCCAGAAGGCAAGCACAAGGACCCATTTTTAGAGGATGTTTTCCCCCCAAACATCTGAGAATGTTTCAACTTAAAGCTTAAGATTAAAAAGAATGAAAAGGAAAAAAAAAAGGAAAGAAAACCCCACAAACCACTCAGCCATAACCACCTTCCTTAACCGATCATAGGAGTTTCTTTTCATTTTATAAAAAGATTAATAAAAAATATTGAAAAAATTATTTTCTCATCTTATATTTGTAAAGATAATAGAATTCAGAAGTTTCTTAGAAAACAGACCAGAAACCGCCATCCAGTTTCCACCGCTGTCGCTGAGAGGATCAGCAGGACTAGAAAGTTGGGATACTGGAGCTGCTGGTAGAGAATGGGAAGCTCAGCCCAGAAGAAACCAGAAATATTGGGGGGAGGGGGCACGTGGGGTGTGGTTAGGAGCAATACCATGTGATACATGGCTGTGCAGAAAAGGGGAACACAAGGTGGTCAGAAAGGCCTTGAACTCCTCCTCGACATACAAAACCGATTTTTACAAAGACCCAAGCAGTTTGGTCCCAAACTGAGGTGAACACTTCAATGTTTATTCACATGCTTTTTCTTCTCTTTTAAGAATCAAAACTGCCCAAATTAAATCTTTCTAATATTACTACATATACCTAAAAAAAAAAAAAAAAAAAAAAAAAAAAAAAAAAAAAAAAAAAAAAAAAAAAAAAAAAAAAAAAAAAAAAAAAAAAAAAAGGGCTTTAAAAACCAGGGAAAGGGAGAAGAGATTGAAAATCACCAAATTAGTCCTCTTAGCTCCAAGTGAAATGAAATTAAGAACAAAACTGGTTTCTAACAGGGAACAAACCAAAATCCAAGTATCGTTCTCCCCTCCCTACCCCAGCCCCCACCCCATACACCAACAACAAAATGAGACACAGCTAAAGCCCAATGCGTTGTGTTCTGTTCAAGAGCTGGGCCTGACCCCAAGGCTCCAGGGTCGGCTGCCTCTGTCCAGTGGGACACTGCACCAGGGATGCTTTCGGTTATAGAAGGATTTTGCATGGCTGGTGGGTGGGTGGGGGGATTTTCAGAATCTTCTTGGGGCTCCTCTGTTTAGCTCTTCACCAGCCATCTTCCCAGTGCCTCTCTCCCCTGGGCAGGGGCTCCCATCAACAGTGGCCCCTACTCAGTGGTGGGCTGTAAATTGTCCTTCTCTTCTCGGTTCTCTGTCCCACTTTCGTCGTCTTCAATCTCTCCTTCTTCCCCACTGAACTTGTCATGGGCCCACTTGGGGCTGGTGCTGGATTTCCGGTACATGAACCTTCCCCGACCCCGGGGAAAGGCTCCTCGGCCCCGGCCCCGGCTCACCCATTTCTCACTGCCTTCACCTTCACGGTCATCATGCTGGAAGGACAGAAAAGTGCCATCAATGCCAGGCTAGAGTGAATGAACAGCCAGACCCTCGTATCTGGACTTACCCAAATGTGACTTTTTCAAACAAACCTAAGTCCCGACCTACCTTTTGCTCTTTTTCTGTCCCCCGCCCTGTTTCCCACTCCAAAGATGCTACAGATTCAGATCCCAGGGAGTACTCAGTCGGGTGCCTTAGGAACACTAAGGCTGTAGCCTGGACATTATAATGATGATGATGATGATGATGATGATTAAAATCTTCACTGAGCACTAGACGACCTATACATGCATTATCTCATTCAATCCTCACATCTACCCTATCATTATCACCCGCCACTATGCAAATGAGGAAACAGGCTTAGGAACTTGAAAGTAACTCCGTATTATTTAGTACATCATCTCTCAAAAAGATGGGTCTGAGAAAGCCAATCACATCAAAACATAAAACTGTGTCTGATCTGCGCTGTCAGGCAGCTAACAGAAGCAGCAACACTCAGAACACATAGCTATGGCTCCAGCTCTTCCCACTCCACCCTCAGCCAAAAACAAGGACAGACGGCAAGACCAAGGGTAAATGACTTGCTCACGGTTTCAGACCAGTTAGTGGTAAAGACAGGACCAGACCCCAGCCTCCCATACTCTATCTCCCATCTTTAGTTTTATGCAAGGAGACAGTGTGGCAGAGTAGAAAAAACAACCTACATCTCAAACAATCCCTGCCTGCTCTGATGGTCTCATGAAAGAGGAGGAGGAGTTCAATGAAAAAATAAATGAGAAAGAATTTTGAAAACTAGAAATCATTGCTACCTCATCAGCCCCATGGCTTCACAGAGTCCAAACCACCACCCACACAAGTAGAATTGGGCTGCTAGGGGTCAGTGAGCACGGTGAAAGCCTGGGCCAGCTAAATGTATCAGGTGGGTGATGCTCCTTCAGGTGGCAACTAAGGGCAGGAAAAAAGGTTGTGTAGAGCCTCTAATCCCCCGCCCCATAGCAGTCCCACTCTAGCACCTGTCCTGGGTCCAGCCAACATTTCCCTAAATACAGACTAAAGGGTCCTCGATGAGTCTCAAAGCAGCTCCCAGCAGCCCTAGAAAAGCAAAGGTGGCTTTTGTCACCTATACAATAATACTGTCTCCTAATTGTGCAAGCATCAGCTCAGACCCACGCCAGCCTTTCTGACAGGTGATGGAGACTCAGCTCCAAGTTTACCTTTGTCACAATACTCAAGTCTCACATCTGCTTGGATCTCAGCCTGCGATTTACATAGCAAAGCCAAGAGACTTCACTCACTAGCCAGGTAATTCAGCCTAGAAGAGCCCCAACCTGAGAGAGGGAGAAGAGTCCAGAAGCTGCCTGGTGCTTGGGAACGACCCAACAGCTTAAATGAGAGAAGGGGATGTGTTTCGCCTTGGAGACAGAGAGATCCTGAGCTGTCTTCCCTGCCAATCTGGTGAGTGAAAGAGTGAACTGTGGTTTATGGGGAGGGTTTCGCTGGGTAGAGGCTGGAGGCTGAGGTTGGGTGTGAGTGAGCTGTAAACAAGTTCACAAAGTAAAAAGGGAAGAGCAACCCTTCTTGTTTATCCTAGAATCTGTAAATGTCTCAGATGACAAACCCTTCCGAGGCCGGGGCTGCCTCTCTAGAGAACACTCATCTTGCCAGCGCTATACTAACCCACAAGAACACATCCCCCCAGTGCAAGATGCATGCACACACGTTTAATCAGTTTTGAACAGACCAACTAAAGCTTTGGTATTAGCTACTCCACAGGCCAAAGGGCCCCAGCCCTTCCTGGTTATCCCCAGATACATACCAGGTAATACTTCTTGCTTTTGGGTGTGTACTCAGGGTCCCACTCCTCCTCCCAGCTTCGTTTTTGAAAATCATTGTTGCTGTTGTTGTTATTGTTACCAGAGTAGCTGCCTCTGCCCCAGCCTCTCCCTCTGGCTCGAAATTGCTGTGGCAATAAACAGGGAAAAGGAACAAGGGATCAGGTCAGGAACAGAGGAAAACTTTTAACACCCTACGTTCTATTCAAACACTTTTCTGACACAGAACAGACAGCTGTCCTTCAGTCAGTACGCTGGTCGGCTGGTTTCTAGCCATTCCCATTCTGCTTGTCTCAGGTCTACAGCCTGAAGACAGGTGCTGACAGACGACAGCACCACAAAGCAGGAGCCAAGATATGCTGGGAAGTTCTAAGACAAGGAGCCCTAAGAAGCCTTCTTGGCTGAGTGACTCTGATCAGTAAAATAACTACAAGTAAGAAGCCTGGGTAATGGGAACCACAGATTCTGAGGTCTATAGACGGGATTACTTGTATCAAGGGCAACCAAACTGGTATTCTGATAAATAATTAGAATTGGTGGGGAGCTGGGGGTTAGAGAAAAGGGGTGCGGGCAGGCTCTTACAAAGGTCCCTCGAGCTCTGCCTCCTCTTTCGCTTGGACCCACAAAGTCTTTGGTCCCCAGTCTTGATTTGTCAAAGCCGGTGGTGCTTTCCTCTCTTTCCTCTGTCTCTTCAGTGTACTCCTCTGCTTTGTAAGAGTGGGATGAATGGGAGGAAGAGGACGACGACCTGGACCGGTCTCGTGCTCTACGGTGCTTCCTACAGAAACAGAAGAGCCAGGAAAAATCAATAAACCCCTTGGCTACGGCCTCCTGGATAAGCAGCACAGGGCAATCAGGATGCATCTGTGATGTAGACACTGAAGACTGGTAACCAAAAACACCCCAAGTCACCCCCAACTTCCACCCAGGTGCCTAGGGAAGTCCCAATTCTGTCAGTCTTGTTCAGTGACACGTTTATGTCTGAGCGTGTGATCAACATAAGGAGGAACAAAACATAGTCCATGCGCTCTGGTAGCTCAGTGCACTACATACGCATGAACTAGAAAGGCAGAAGGAAACTAACACTGTAGTGAGAGTTCCATGTACATGGTGCTGGGACAGAGGCTTTATATATTACCATCTGTCTCTGCTTCTACAGTGCTTTATTTCTCATAGAATGACTGCCACCTGTCTCTCGGGGTTGCTCTAAAGATTAAAAAAAACAATTTGTTTTAACACTTTCCACTGACAGCAGGCACACAGTAAATGGCAACTCTGATTATTCAGTATTATTCCTCCATTTTACAGGTAAATGATTCAGGTGACAGCTGCACAGAGCCGGGATGCAAACCTGGCTCTAATTAGACCACTACTCCACACACCACCTCCCACTCAGCTCAAACAGGTTGTGTTATTAAGCAGAGGATCTGGTGAAACTCTTCCCAGAGTTACTTCCCTACCTCCCCTTCATCTGGGGGAAATTACAGACAACAGCAGATTAGGCTACTAGGGTGAGTCACAGTCTGTGTACTGGTGGTGAGTGCCAGCCCTGCCTCTAGGGAGGTTGCTACTGGCTGCCTCTAAGGTGGCAGAAAGGCCAGGCTCCCAGGGGTAGAAAAGGACTTAGAGGGAGAAGCCAGGCAAGTGTCAGTAACCTATCACTGTCCTCCCTTCCCTCATCCTCCACCATTATGAAAAGCACCTTGCCCCTCCCCAACTTTCCACCCACTCCCACATTTGAGATGCTCAAGAATTTAAGTAACTGTATCCTTCTAGCAATTTACTCTTTAAAAAAAATTTTTTTTAAATTTACTTCTTTTTAGAGAGAGGGGAAGGGAGGGAGAAAGAGAGGAGAGAAACAGAGATGTGAGAGAGAAACACTGGTTGCCTCTTGCACATGCCTCAAACGGGGACCGAACCTGCAACCTAGGCATGTGCCCTGTCCATGAATCAACAGGTGACCTTTGGCTTTACAGGACAATACCCAACCGAGCCACAGCAGTCAGGGCTAGCATTTACTCTTAATAAAGGAAGTACGAGTTATTGTCATAGGATTCTTGTAACTCATTTGTAGAACTCTATGACTTCTAGAAATCAGTGCTATTTCAAGAGGTTTCCGAAAAGCTCCAGATTTGAATCCTAGCACTGCTTCTCATGTGTTCCAGGAAAAGGAACTGGGATCAAAGCAGCTCAGAGCAGCTGCCTCTACATTCTATTCAAACACTTTTTCAGTGTTTGAATTCAGCCTTGAAATGCTTGAAGGGTTCTGCTCCCTTTCCACCAGCAGTTCACCACTGAGGAGGACTGCACCACCACATCCATTTCCTGCTGAGCATTCGCAGGTCCTTTACCTGTGGGCAGTCCTAAAGCTGCTGGGGCTCTTAATTCATAAGTAACACACTGGAAGAGACAAAGTAGAACAGAAAATCCGAGTTTTGATGTCAGCTGGTACTTTTGTGACCTTAGACAAGTCATCCTGAGCTTAGCTTCTTTATCATTCAAACGGGCAAAAAGAGTATCACACCAACTATCCAACTTATCTCAAAGGATTTGATGATCAAATGGATACAAAAATGCATCCAGCGGCAGTAGTGCTGCTTCTTATGGGAAGGTGTGGGGCTTAGGTGTGGGCTTCAACTCTGCTATATTTAATGAGACATGATTGAAGAGTCTTGGAATTTTAAAAAATGTAAACAGAAACATCAGGACTTTGGCACAAATGCTGCTCTATGAAGTCCAACAAAGCTATCTTTGTTTAAAGAATCACCTCTCTTGGAAGTGTCTGCTAAATTAGTTTAAAAGGCATTTAGTATCAACAACTTTGTCCTATCTAGTTCCACACCATTTCTTTGGCCAGTGTTATTAGCTGACAATGACTCTGAGACATTTCCAAAACATAGCCTCCCCATGAAGATTTGTGATGAGAAAGAACATGTCTAAAATAACTACAAAATGATTTCCCAAATGATTCTGCATTGTCCTCATAGGTAAATTAACTACCCATCGCCCAGGAAGCCTTCTTTGGACAAGGGTCGAGCCAACTTTGACGCAAAAGTTCTGTTTTCAAACTAGGGGCCTTACTTAACAGTTACATGGTAAAGAAGAAGAAGCCACCTCAATGATGGCTACCATTCCTACCCTCGAAGCTGTCTGCCTTGGGAAGTGTGGGGTATGGCCTGAAGGGTGCGGACCAGGCTCCACTCAGGAATCTGAATGAACTGACAGGGGCTTACGTACTTTTGCTTCTTTGATCCTTTATGGGTTTTCTCGGTTTTCTCCGTTGATCTTTCCCTTGAGTGACTTGAGTCTCGGGAATCCACTGATTCTCTTGATTTACCCCGTTTAAGATCTCTCTCCTTATGTTTTTTACGACGTTCAATATCAAGGCGGAGATCAACAGGATCGTCTTTGTATTTCCCCTCAGCCTGCCAAAAGAGAAATCAAATGAAGGGTTTTGGGACTCAGGGCTGCCACCGCAACCACCCCATAAACTACGGTCACTACTCCGGGGGAGTGGTGCAGAGGAAGCACAGGGAATGTGTCACCCAAGCTTGGGGGTGGGGGATACAGATGTCCCAAGAAGTCACTTCACGAAGATCCCTCACAGATCCCAAACCAGTTCTCTAAGGAGTAATGACAACAGCTTTCCAAAAATGCTATGTATCGACCTCACCCTGTTTCCTCCGTGGCCCTGTAATGACCTGGCTGGCCTGGCTCTGGCTTACCACCGAGAGTGAAAATGCTCGCATCATCCTTTTCCTATCTACACCGCAGCAGCTGCCCCAGGCTTACCCTCTACTTGGAATCATCTCTGAGTACTTAGTCCAATAACAGACAGTGGGAGACTTAAGCAGCCTTTCTAAATGGTTGGTTATATTGAGATTTTTCCTAGAGAGGAAGTGTCAATAATGTAGAGAGTACCACAATGGAGAATTCATAAAGTGGCAATACCAGGTCAAAGTTTGTTTAAAAAAACAACAACAAAAAAACCACAAAACAAAACAAAGTAGAAAAAGAAAAAAATCTTTGGGCTAACTTTCTAGGAAGTGTAACCATCAGGGTATGTGAGCTATAGGCAGTATGAGCCCAGTGGCAGTGAGGACCACCAGTAGAGACAGGGTCTAACAGTCCCCGGGAAACTGAGTGAGGGCAGACACAGGGTGAGTTCAGGGCACTATACACTAGGACTTGTCTCATGGAAGTAAAACCTCCCTAAAACAGCAAGGAGTGAGTTCACTCTGTATTAACATTGCACTTACACAAGCTCGGCTTTTTGCAGAAACAAAGTTTAGCTTTAACAGGAGTGGTAGGTAGTAAGTTTATCACCACTGTTTTTGAGAGACAGGGAGTGGGACTCTGTATCCTCTAAAGACTTTTATAAAAAACAAGAAAAACGCAGGCGCTGCTCCCTTAGGTGGTGCAGACAACCCCTCTCATGAGTTAGCTCTGGGAGGTACACGTCTTCTGATGTTTCAAAACCTTGCTTTTCACATGTTAGTGTCAATCTGTGGATATTTGGAGGAAAAAAAAGGGGGGGATGGGAAAGAAGAGACTGTGCAAGAGTGCCTCTCATCACATTCAACCAACAAGACCAATGTGTTTCAAAAACTTGAAGATTAATATTTTTAGAAAAGGTTTCAGGAGCAGGGGGAAGAACCATCTCTAATTTTAAAATTCAACTGTGTTATGTGAATGAAGGTCAATAAATATTAAGATTTCTTAAAACCCCAAATCCAGTATTTCACAGAAAAAAAGAGTGCATACAAGCTTTAACCTCTTAATAACAGTGCACATCATTGCAAATGTAGCTGGTCTATCAAAGTAATGTTTAGCTTTAAAGTACAGTAACCAACAGATGATAGATATGGTACAATGTTAGGAAAAAAACTGGACTAACTGTTTAAAACAGTCTACTCAGTTAAGATACGAATATTTCACTCTCCTCTGACATGCATGTCTTTTTGAAACCATGGTTGGAAATAGTGCATGTATATAGTTGATTTGATAATACTTACAAGCAGAAAAATATCACAAAAAGTTTCTTCTCTCATCATGGGCACTTGTTCCAAAACTCCTCTCTTTTTTTTCTCAAGCTCACCTCAATAGACTTTGGGGTCATTTACCATATTCTAACCACTTCACAAAGGTTGTTGATACATTTAATAAAAATTAACCCTTTGTAGTTCATTTTTAGAATTATGCCCATCCTTAAAAGAAAAACACAAACTTAAGTAGAGAGTAATTTAAACAAACACATTTCTGTCAAGTTCATGCCCAACGCACTCATTTTGTTGGAATTACTGATCAAAGCAACAGTTCACCTTGTAGCCGGGTTCCCGAGGACTTTTCATTTCATCATGAGCCAAACCATGTTTTCTGAATGTACTGGGGGAAATGTCTATCCTCCTAAAATTGAAAACACAAAAATTTTTAATATTTCACAGTATGAATTTAGTACATGTAATATTTTAGTTTGTAAGCTGGGTAACAGAATCACAGGCATTCTCTTTTATTATGTTTCATAACTTACATACATACTTATATTTTTTGCATGCTTACACTTTCCCATAGGCGTGCACAAAAATGCAAAGAGAATCCCAACTTCTCAAACAGGAAACTTATTCCCTCCCAGTAATGTTATACACAGAAGACAGACTCACAAACAAGCTTACGATTTCAAGTTCTCATCAAGACTACCTATGTGCCCTGCTAATACCAAAGGGCAGTTTTCACCTTGCGAATTACAATGTAACAGCCAGTTATTTACCTGTGAGATTAGGTCTAGGTGAGAAACAACTGCCTGGCATCATGACCCTAAATCCAAGACTACTAGACAAACATGGTTCTACAATACCTACTCCAAAGATTCAAGAGTTGACTATTAAGGAATTAAAGATAAGGCCACCCTAACTAGTAGGCATCAGTGGCTGGGTGTCGTCCCACAAAGTAAAAGGTGGCCGGTTTGATTCCTAGTGAGGGCACATGCCTGGGTTGTATGCCTGGTTCCTGGTTGGGGTGTATGCAAAAGGCAATTGATATTTCTCTCTTTCTCCCTCCCTTCCCATCCTCTCTAAAAAAAATAAGTAAATAAAATCTAAATAAATAAATAAAGACAAGACCAACTTTGTCTCTAGACAAAGTTCCCCACAATCAAATGTGATATTCTTTAAACATCCTGGGCTTTTAAACACTTTGACATACTCCTACAAGCTCTTCAACCTCCTACCCACTGCAAATACTTCTAAAAAAATCTGATACATGATACACATGTGTTACTTAGAGAAACTTAGCATTTATTCTACCTATAAAATGCTCGGTGATCTCAGGTTACCACCTGCTGGCTCCCAAGAATAAAAGGGTTCGTTTACATCAAGTAGGCTATTCTCCTCCTGCCCCAAATGAGAAACCAATCATCGTCAAAGCATGTCCTTTCCACCACGACTACAAACACCCACCTCTAACCTAGAAGCTGAAGGATGTTAACCTTAAAATCTGCTGTTAATGTGGCAAAAACAAGTTTGTTTGTTTTTTTTAATGGAGAATTCATCAAGTGGCAGTACCAGGTCAAAGTTTATTTAAAAAGAAACAAAACAAATCTGATGATCAGTCTCTTAGGACCACCTCCAGTGTAAGCTTGGGGTCCTCACCTGTGTATCTCTGGGCTTTTCTTGTTCTTAGCTGCTTCCTGCTCAGATCCTCTCTTTAGGTATTTAGTAAAGCGTTCATGCAATGTCATTCCTGAGGACCCAAAGTGATGCTCTGTGGAGATTCAAAGAAAAACACATTATGCCATCACAGGCAAACACAATATTCAACTGTTCTGTATGAACCTGCAGCCACAGAGATGTGACTAAAGTAGTCAAATCCATAACAACGCATAGAAAAGAGGAAGCAAAAAAGGCTGGTTCACACAATCCAATGCTAGGCATTGGATTACCACTGTAGCTCCCTTACGTTAGGACATGGATACAAAGAGAGAAACCTGGAGTTTACTGTCATTTCGGTCACACTACCAACTCCTGCTTAAATTTAAATTTCAGATGGAATCTGTAAGCGGTCCAATCAATCTTCTACATCACCCTGCTCTCTGCCATTCCCAGCCCACCTATCTCCATCTGCCCTTACGGTGGGGAAGGAACTGACACCATATGGTTGATAGGAGACCTCTAGAGGTTTCTACCTGCTGGACATCAAAAGACAAGAGGTGCTGGAAAAGCCATGTGGTGTTTTTTTTTTCTTTCAAGATTTTATTTATTTTTTAGAGAGTGTGGAAGAGGCAAAGAAAGAGAGGCAGAGAAACATCAATATGTGAGAAAAACATCGATAGGGTGCTTGCCTCTCGACCTGCAACCTAGGCACGTGCCCTGACTGGGAACTGAACTGGCGACATTTTGGTTTGCAGGCTGTCGCTCAATCCACTGAAACACACCAGTCAGGGCAGGAAAAGTCACTTTCAACACTGCCTTTTTCAAGCGTTTTAGACCTTTGTGTGAAAGATTTTACCTATTACAATAATCACAGGTTACTACTAGCAATTCAAACTATTCAGCTCTGTCCTGGCTGGGTGTGGCTCAGTCGACTGAGTGCTGGGCTGCAAACCAAAGGGTTGTCCGTTCAATTCCCAGTCACAGCACATGCATGGGTTGTGGGTCAGGTCCGGGGGGTGGCGCTCAAGAGGCAACCATACATTGATGTTTCTCTCCCTCTTCCTCCCTCCCTTTCCCTTTCTAAAAATAAATTAATAAAACCTTTAACAACAACAACAACAAGATTCTCTTATTTTAAAACACAAAACACAAAATGTTCAGCTCTGTCCTGGCCAGTGTGGCTCAGCTGGCTGGGTGTTACCCTGCGAACCAAAAGATAGCCGGTTGATTCCCAGTCAGAGCACACGCCTAGGCTGCAGGTTCACGTCCAAGAGGCAAGCAAATGATGTTTCTCTTTCTCTTTCTCCCTCCCTCCCTCCCCCTCTCTCTAAAATAAACAAATAAAATCTTAAAAAAAAAAAAAAAAAAGTCCAGCACTACAACTTAAAAAATGGAAACTCCTCCCTGAAGGGATTTCCTTCAAGCCAGTCTGTAGTTTCAAAGGCCCTCAGTAAGATAAAGAATGCCATGCCCTGGCTGGTGTGGCTGAGTGGGTTGAACACTGACTGGCCTATGAATCAAAAGGTTGCTGGTTCAATTCCTAAGTTAGGACATGTGCCTGGGTTGTGGGCCAGGTCCCCAGCTGGGGGCACGTAGGAGGCAACCAATCACTGTTTCTGTCTCCCATCAGTATTTCTCTCCCTTCTTCTCCCTCCCTTCTCCTCTCTCTCAAAAGCAAATAAAATCTTAAAAGAAAAGATAAAGGGCCCCAAAGGCTCCCTTATTCACCCATTCATCTTTCTGCTTGTAGTTTACGAAGCGAAGGAGCAGCAAGAGCGCCTAGGCAGGCTGGAGCCCAGACCCACCTTTAACGTGGTGAACGATGGTCACTATGTGCTGGGCAAACAGTTCGGAGGGGCTCCGCTGAGACTGAGCTGACTGTATGTGCTGGAAAATGGAACGAAATTCCTGTTCCTTTTTGTTGCTATGAACTAGATCCCGACAAAGCTTACGTTCCTGAGCCAATAGGCCACTGGGTCTGGGGGAAAAAAAACACAAGGCTCAATATAACAAGATATATTAAAAAGTCCAAACATTTAAACCCTAAAAGTGCAATGCATTTTTTCAGAGTTTTACATTTATCCACAAAGCTCCTTGGATGGAGTGTTATATTACTTCAGTGACTGTTTTGGGGGTCACTGCTGGTTTTAACATACACAACAAATGGTAGTGTATTTTAAATGATCAACTAGCGTGGCCAACTGGAGCCATGCAGTGAAGTGACACAATGAAGCGAGAAGTGTGATGTGGCTGGAATGTAGCTCAGACAGATTTCCAACAGGCTGCGTAGTTTTTTACCCCACAATGGCAATCTGGCCATCCTCACTTTTTCCTAAAGTTCTCCTGTCACCCATAGCCCCAGCTCTAAAAACTGCTACATTTTTCACAGTGAAGGCCTCTAATAATAGACTCTGGTATCCCACTAAGAATGGAGAAATGGATCCCAATGGCTCTACAGACGAAAGGCTTAAGATGCAGAATGAAGGCTAGAGGAGGGGGAAAGTGTGTGCGGGGGTTGGTGCTGGCCAGAGGGCAGAGGAAACAGCAGAGGGGTCCCAACACCAAAGCCAGTTACTAAAGAAACACCCTTTCACCACCCCGTGACACTAATGCCGACACATAAAAAATTTTTCAGTGACACACTCTCCACTGAAAACAGGTGGACCCGAGGGTACCGGCAAGGGAAACACAGGAGGGGCCTGTCTTACTTTCAGAATATCCTCAGGAAGAGGGGTTAAGAGACACCATTTAGGCCACTGAAGTCCCAATCAAGGACTACGCCTCACCTTGCAAGATCCTCATCAAAAGAGTCCATCCGGACATTGACCTGGGCCTCTCGAGTAATGGAAAAGGAAGACTTCCCCGAGGAAAAGTCTCCTTTGGCTCCTAGCTTCTCCCGGCTCTCAGAGGTCTTTCTCGGGGGAGGCGACGAGCTTTTCTCCTGCACTGCTTTGTAAGCAGTCACTCGGAAATTCTTTTCAGGCACAAATCCCCTGTGCCCGCTTTCGGTTCTCTTGAGCCCTCCCCGATCCTCCTTTTTGGATCTCTCCGAGAAGGACTCCTCCTCCAGCTCCTCTGTTTTCCTTTGCTTTTCCTTCCCTGCAGGTGCATACACGAGGCCCTCCCATTTGCCTGACTTCTCCTCCTCCTGGTTTTTGTTTGTGCCTGCTATGACTTTGGACATAAATTTGGGTTCATCATCAAACTCAGATTCCTTCCTTCCCTTAGCTTTGTCCTTATCTTGATCATCCATGTCCTCCTTGTGGAAGTCAGCCATCTTCTTCTCAAAGTCGTCTCGGAGCTTATACCTTTTGGGAGACTGGCTGCCCCGAAAAGGCTTCTCAGAATCAGTTTTGGGAGCAAACATATCAGATTTTATTTTCGAATCACTCATGCCTGTGTCAGAGAAGCTCCCTTTCTCTTTCATTTTCTCTTTATCGGTATTTGTTTGTTTCTGTTCCTTATCTTTTCCATTCTCTGTCTTCTGCTCATCTAGATACCTAGTTATAAAAACACAAGAGAGAGACACAAGAGATTTCTTAAGCAACTTGATCTAAACAGCACCATATGGTCTTAAGTTTTGAATTTCTGAACAAAACATGTCTCGCGGATTCCTGTGTTACCAAAGGACTTTCTACTTCGTCACTTTCTTGTAATTTAAGAGAAAAATATATGCTCCACAGAGTTGTCTTACAAAAACAACCATAAAGAAAATAACAAAGGTACTTTTTAGGATACTAAAAAAAACAAAACCTACTTACCTGTAAGTGGTCTAGGAAAAAAAAAATTAAGGTCTTATCCAACCTTCACTCAGTCACTTACAATCTGCTGTCAGCAAAGTTAACACAGAATGTTCAACCTTGGACTGTTTTTGCTTTTATACAACTCACATTTGGAAATACAAGTCTCAAAAGAGACTCAAATTTGCTTCAAGTCACCTAGAAGATCTAAATATGAAATATACTGCAAACACAAATAAAAACAAAATACATGTTAATTGAGGAGAAGGAGCAAGAATCATCCTACTCTTTCTTATGGAAAAGGAGAGCTCATGCCCAAGTCTTCTACTGACATTCATAGTTCCGGCAAGAAACAAAACTTACATTTTCAGGTAGACTTACTGAAGGCTGGAAAGTATAGATTCTGAACATCTCATCTATACCATTAGTGGAGAAACACGGCAAAACAGAATCAAAGGACAGAAGGGCATCAAAGAATATGCTAATAAGAGAAAAGAAAAAGGAAAACCCGTACTTGCCCAGTTAAGTCCCTCTTGACAACCTTGTCTCAATGCAATGTCCGTGTTATGCCTCTACCATCCCCGACCATCCAACCACACAAAGATTCGAGTTCCAACTCACCGTGTCACCAAGGATATAAAGATGGAAGCACTTTTACATGCTCTCCTAACACGCGGCCCAGTTGGCTACTACTGGGACATACACCCACCTTGTGATTTTAAAACAAGGCCTTTCTGGACTAAGCCTTGGACTTTGCCATTCTGCCCAGTCTCCTCAACTGGAGGGTGTGAGGGTGCAGCTCTTCACCATGATGGGCTGATGTAGATCAATCAGAGTAGGTGGTGGGTCTTAAGAGGGTCTAACAGCTCCAATGGCCATTCATTTTGGCAAAGACCATATTTTTTTGATAGCTGACCCACAAATCTCTACTGTTCTCTGGCTTACAGTGGTAGAATCCAAGGCAAATTTTAAATGTGAAAACATCATTGCAGAGTAGTCTAAAGAAACTTTATGCTGCAATACAAATTCAGGAAGGTAGGAAAGCTAGAGTTAAGCTTAAGATTTCCTTGGTGATGCTTTTAAAGTCTGCTAACGAAAAGTTTAGAAAACAGGGGTTACCTTTTTACCATTAATCATAGCTCTAACTTAGATTACATTACAATTAAACTGCCAGCTGGTGAGATAAACACGCAACCAGGCAGGGGAAACAAGATACTTGCCTCTTTGAATAGGCTGCCCCTCCTGAAGTAGCAGCCTCCTCCTTCTGAGACGAGCCATACGTGGAGCCAGAGGCCGGTGGACTCTTACCCACAGGGCTTTTCTTGGATGGACTCAAGGACCCAGAGCCATGGTCAAATTGACCTTGGTGTGTCCCAGCCTGGTACCCAGAACCACTCTGCAGAGCTGAGCCCATCTGGGATGTGCTGGAAAGTGGAGGGCTGGGTTTTGGCACAGGGCTAGGGCGGGGAGATCGCCGCCTCACTACCACAGACTGCAGGGGGCTTTTCAGAGCAGGGCTCCGCTCCCGGGGACTCAGCTCAGAAACCGCTGACGCCCGTGATGCAGAGCCAGCACTGTATGTGGTAGCATCTGCCCACGGCTTCGAGCTCTCAGATGCTTTTGTATCTTGGGAGGAGCCTCCGGAGAATGTCTGCTCCTTGGCCTCTTCTCCCTGGTTATCCCCGGCAGCCTGAGATGGCCGGCTATCCTTGGAAGAAGACTTTTTCTCCTTTGCAGACTTGCGCTTAGAAGATTCAACTCGGCTGTGGTTGGAGGAAGAACGAGAGGATGAGGAGCGCCTTGACCTGTCAGAGGAAGACTTATCAGAGTTTCTAGAATGGCTCCTGGACCGTGGCGAAGGTGACCTTCTCTTTGGGGACCGGGATCGGGAACGGCCCCGACGAGGACTGTATGCTTGTCGATAATTCTGCCAATTGGAGCGGTAGTTTCCATAGCCTCCTCGGTTATACTGGCCCCATGGATAAAAGCCTCTGTTGCGCCCACGGAAATAATAGGGCCTTCTATAGCCTCTGTTGTGACCTCGGAAATCCCGATTCTGATATACTCTTGGGTGATTCCTCTCTCTGTTATGAGCTGGAGAATATGATCTGGAACGAGACCTAGAACTGAAAGGGGACGGGGGCAAGGGGGGGGAAGAAATGTTTAAATTTCTGACACAAGCATTTTTAACTCATGAAAAACCTGTCAACAAAAAAGTAACATTTTGAGATTCCTGCTCACAGGAAGTACACTTAAATAGTTAATCCTACTGCTTATGGACCATATTAAATACAAAAATAGGGATAAGAGTAACTTTAATAAATGAGACACCAAGACTGCTTTGTTAATATTATAGCACAGTTTAAATGAAGAGGTATTTCTAAAGTGAAAGAATATAAAAATAGCCCCGGCTGGTGTGGCTCAGTGGATTGAGTGCTGGCCTACGAACTAGGTCCACATTGGGGCAGCGCCTGAGAGGCAACCACACACTGATGTTTCTCTCCCTCTCTTCCCCCTCTCTAAAAAATAAATAAACCTTAAAAAAAATACACATATAAAAATATTCTTCATGCACTTAAACTAAACAACAGCCATTTTAATACAGTACACTAATCGCTTAGAGTCCACAGTACCCAGACAGATAATGGTTCAGGTCCTTTGGCCTCTGTACTGTTATAACACTCTCCTCCCCATCTTATTCACCTCTCTCTGTGCAGGAATGGTTTCTTAGATCCTGCTAAGACCTGGGGTTGTAAAAACACAGTAACAGGTCTAATCAAAGAACACTTAAATAGGAACTTAGAGAATGCATCTGTTCAAAGTTTACAGAATTTTTAAATGAAATCAGCACAGCAAAGCATACAAATATTATTTTTTATTGGGATCTAGAAATGGCCTCACTATTTAGGTCACTTTCTGTGGCTGAACTATTAGATATTACCTGCGTGCCACATGAGGGCACCATCTCACTATAAGACATCCAAGTACACAGGAGATTAGCAAACAGAAACTATAAAAGAACACCTCTTCCCATGCACACCTTTTAAGGTGTGTTTTTAAAATGTTGTGTTCTGTATCATTTAAAAATACAGAACTCTAACTTTGGCAAAGGCACACTTCCAGAAACACGGGTATCCAACCGTAACCTAACTTGGTTAAAATTACATGGCCATGAGTGCCAGGCTTGTCAATGACAGGCAGCTCTGTTTCCATCAAAAAGTCAAAGACTGTATTTGTTGGTGTAAAGTTCCACTGGGGTTCCTGGATACCACCTGTCTTGTCAACTATGATACAGATCATTAACATTAATCACCACTCCTAAGTAATTAGCTAGAAATATGTAAAATTACTAGAAAATGCTTTCCAAAAATATTCTCTTTACATATAGAATAAAAACTCTTCAGTTACTCAGCAGGCCTGACTGGAAATAGACTGTTTGTTTGCTTATTTGTTTTATAAATAACTACATGTAGCACGTGTGACAGGCTTTAAGAACTAAAACAAAATGGTATTTTTAAAAAGAAACTTACATTTCATTTAATCTAAAGAAGATAAAGTAGGGCTGGTTTTCCACTACTTATTACCTGTGATGCTCAGGTTCTTTACCCCAAGAACAAGAGCTACTGGAAAAGACACATCATACTGCTGGTTAATGACTGCTATTTAAGTACAATTAAAAAGGAAAAAAACTTACCTTCCACACTTTTCATTCGAAAACAGTACAATATAAGAAAAGAAGAAGGAAGAGGCAGATGCGGGCTATGAAACTGAGTATGACCCCCATTAAATGGCTATACTTGAGGGAGGTGATGCACCACCAGCACTAAGGAGAGTTTAAATCATGTGCCCATCCTCAGAGGCTACTGCTGCTTCTGTCACCAATTACTAGTGAGGGCCCTGTGGCATACTGCATCCGAACCCGCAGTCACTGCACAGATGCAGGAACATGAGTCTCTGCAGATTGCAAATGAAGTTATTTACAAAAAGTCACTTAAAATGATATAGTCTGTGAAATACAAGGAAATAATTTTCTCCAGTTCTGTAGAACTCAGCGGTTAATTTAAAGGCATAGTTTCTCAAACTCTCTGGACAGTATACTTCCCTTGTAGGAGAAGGAAAACAAAAAGGAAAAAAATAATGAAACAGACAAGCCAGATATAAGAACTGAACATCCAGTGGCAAATTTATCTGTTTCTAAAAAACGGAGAAGTCAGACTAGAATCAAGTATAAAAACATGGCTATTAGTGGAGAAATTCCTCTGAAATAATAATCTTCTAGGTATAGGACAGCACATAAAGTGACTCTAGACCTACCCCAGTAGATTCTGCCTGCCTCATCTGCCAAGTCAATGACCATGCCACATGATATGCAGAATAAGGGAAAGAGGTCTGTCCAGACAGATATGCCCAGATTTTCAGTTATCACAAATACTTTAGACGTGGTTAGTTAACATTTTTCAATTTGTGTCCGTTCTATTTTATCTCCATTTTGGTTGTATAGCCTTTTGTTTTTGAACCAATTATTTAAGTTTTCATTTACTAGATAGAGTTTTAAAATATTACCTTTCAGGGTCAAATGAGCTAAAATTGAGGTTTAACTGGGCCAAGTCAAAAGACTCTGGATGCACGGAAAGAGTTATTAGGAGTCTTTGCTCAGTCCCAAGGCCTTGATAGTAACTTCCTGACATACATGGAAACTTAATTTAGTGGGTTTTTCTTTTTTTCTTTTTTTTTTTTTGTTGAGGTTGAAAAGATGGCATAAAATTTTACTTGTAGACTCTGACACAACTGGGCAACCAACAGACTCTATCTAGTTGAGGGCCTGAACAAAGTTTGAGAAAATGCACGCCCCAAAAAACACATGAGAGGAAGAGGAAAAAAACAAAAAAACCAAAAAATCCTAAGAGCGGTTATCCTCAAGGTATAATGCTACTTAAAAAAAAAAAAATCTAATATTTGTTTGAGGGAAAAGACTCAAAATTTCTAACTCCCTGATCTGCATTATACTGGAGTCATCAATACTTATGCACACTTACTTTTTGTTCAACGTCTGGTCTGAAATTAATTTTCAGGCAGGCTTCTCAGATTCCATTTAAGAAATTAACTTGTTCTTACCAGGCAGAAAAAAAAAATCTCAGCATTTGTTTAATAGGCTCTTTTAGAAGTACTATGGAACCATTAAAAATAATGCTTGTAATAACAACTTTTCCTGAGGTTTATTTTAAATTTCACAATCAATTCATCTTAATTAAGTAAAGGATTCTGGCCCCGGCCAGTGTGATTCAGTTGGTTGGAGCACTGTCCCATAAACTCAAAGGTCATGGGTTCGATTCCTGGCCAGGGTACATAACTGGGTTGCAGGTTCGATCCCTGGTCAGGGTGAGTGCAAGAAGCAGCTGATCGATATTTCTGTCTCACATCAATGTTTCTCTCCTCCTTTCACCCCTCTCCCACCCCTCTCTCTAAAATCAGTAGGCATGTCCTCAGGTGAGGAGAAAAGAAACAAGAATTCTAGAAACTCATCAGAAATAAACAGGAGGCACCCTGGCTGATGTAGCTCAGTGGATTGAGCATCAGCCTGTGAACCAAAGGGTCGCCGGTTCATTCCCTAGCCACAGCACATGCCTGGGTTGCAGGCCAGGTCCACAGTAGGGGGTGCATGAGAGGCAACTATACATTGGTGTTTCTCTCCCTCTTTCTCCCTCCCCCTTCCCCTGTCTAAAAATAAAATAAAATCTTAAAAAAAAAAAAGTGTTACAAAAAGAAAAGAAATAAACGGGGGGGGGGGGGGGGTTCCAGGTGGCAAAACTAGAAATTACCTTCTTGCCTAGTGCAATTCTGACAAAAAACAAAACTCTGCAAAGATTCCCCTTTTGGTATTTAAATACATCAGTATTTCTTTCCCTAATGCACATACAGAAACTTGTATCTATTGAAAGGTTCTCATCAACTCACAAAAGAAAATTAAAAGTCTTAAAGAATGAAAAACCCAATTCAGAACACAAGAGGAAAAGACGCCAGAGGTTTGGCATCCTATTCCAAGACATAACTGAAATAGGGAAATCCCACCTAAAGGTGTGAAAACTGACTGAATTAAAGAATATTAGCAATAAATTCAAAATAAATATTTGTACATTTAATAAGACAAAGTGATGTCTACAATAGTGATTTTTAGATTATTTTATATTTTTAAGATGAGATTACTAAATAGATACAGCTTGTTAGTAACAGGTACATCAAGTGTATACAAATGACTCCTGGTAAGGAGTCATTTTTAAGGTTTATTTTAGAGGGTTAAGACTTCTTTTCCTTTCAATGTTGATAATACTATTAATCCTCTTAGCTATCAGCTATCCTCTTTGATCCAAGCTTCCAAAAAAATACTTCTTTGAAAGATAATCAGATGTAGAGATTTGGCGTAAAAAGCTCAAATTTAAAACAATGCTCTTTCTTCCAAAGTAGATGAGAAATAGTAATGTGCTGGCAGGGGAGAAAAGGAGTTAGGCAACCAGTATGGCAAGGAATGCTGATTTGGATTCGTAGCATTTGAAGAAACCTGGAATATCTCAGAGCTCAACCTCCACTTCAGGCCAACTGCCCCACCCCCACCATGTGACATTCACAAAAGGAGTCTAACAAAAGATCTCCAAACACCCATCTAGCCTGATGCAATAACTCAATATACAATCACACCCACTTACCTCAGCCTGCGCTTCCTTGAACGAGAGATGGATCGACTTCGGGATCGAGACTTCGAAAATGAACGAGAACGAGATCTTGATGCAGATCTTGAGCGAGAAGAACGAGATCCAGACTTTGATTTGTTTGTTTTTGACATCTCTGAAGAAAGGGTCAGTCACTTTTTAATTACACCTAATGGAAGAAAACAGATTCAAACAAATGAGCAGGTGGGTGTCCCTTTGCAAACCTGAACTTCTCTGGACACTTAGAAACAATTTTTAAAAATACAGATGAAATAACTGATTAAAAAAACCAAAAACCACTTTATGACCTTTCATCAAGGAGAATTTGACTCTTAAGCCAGTAAATGGAAAACCTGACATGTAACTCGAACTGGGGAACGCTATAAAACACTGACAAAAATAAAGAGAGCTAGCAATATTTGGTGCATAGTCTTTTCTTAATATGCAAACAGGTTTTGTGAAGTAAGTTAGATAACCTGAAATGACCTGGGACAAGTTTTTCCCAGTTCTAACAGAAGAAACCGTATGCAATGATATCTTGGTTATGGTCTATCTTGGAAATGGCACACACCTAACCATTTCTCTAATCCCTGGACCTTGAAGTCATGAGGCATATCCTTAATATCTATCTCTAAGGAAAAGGTTTTATTTAAGCCATGGCTGGTGTGGCTCAGTGGATTGAGCGCCAGCCCGAGAACTGAAAGGTCACTGGTTCAATTCCCAGTCAGTACGCATGCCTGGGTTGTGGGCCAGATCCCCAGTTGGGGGCATGAGAGAGGCAACCAATCAATGGATGTACCTCTTGCACACTGATGTTTCTCTCCCTCTCTTTCTCCCTCCCTTCCTCTCTCTCTAAAAGTAAATAGTAAAATCATTTTTTAAAAAAAGAAGGTTTTACAAGTATGAGTATTCTCAAATATTTTAATGCCACTACATGTGCATATTATAGCCTGTAAAATACAGGATATTAATTCATAAACATAGGACTAAAGTAATTTATAAAGTGAACCACTATCACTTTCTTCTAGTCATTAGCACTGACCTTCTTTTAGGGTCATTTTTCTCCCATGTAATAACAAAATTATCTTTTTGCTTTTCTTTCCCCACCATAGGAATGAACAGACAGCCTCAGAGTTGCCCTGACAAGTGACCACTGAATTTGGTCAGCAAGGTGCATGGTCAAGCTGACTCACTTACTCTTCTTTATACACTACTAGAACTTTGGGCATCTTTCAAGGAGCAAAAATTTAAAGTGCTAAAGCATGTGTCTATCAAAGACCAGGAACAATAAAGATCTGTCAAAGATCACAAAGCTAGGAAACAGCCGAAGATCACAAAGATCACAAAACTCTAGGGCCTGTAAAGGGAAAATAGTAACTAACAAATGTTTCATCCTCTCCTACCTCACAGATTTTCTTGTTATTCAGATCTCAGCTCAAAAGCTATCTGCTCAGAGGTTTTCCCTGGCCACCCAATCAAAAGGACCTACCCAGTCATTCTCTAGGATCTAATCCAGTACCTCATTTTTTCTCTTCAGAAAACACAATTCAGTACTTGAAAACTATCTTCTTTTTTTTTTTCATCTCTACCAAACTATCAACAGAACATAAGTTTTCTTCCACCAGAAATCTCATCTTTCTTATTTACTTAATGCCCAGAAGTACTAAAATAAAAAACAAATGGAGACTAGCCTTGAAATTTCCCTGAGCAGACAAAATCAGTTCCGTCATACAAATAAAGCTTAATTTAGCTTATTTTGCAAGACGACCTTGACCTGTGTCATTTCTTGCTTATGCCTCTAGAAATCAAACAAAACTTGAACTGTTTCCCAAAGTTATTATGAAGTAACCACTGAAAATTCTAGTATTATAACCAATCACTGTGAAGAATAGTCACTGTTTTCTCACAATATAAGCTGTTTTGTAACAATATACCCAGACCTTCATTCCACGTTTTGTTTTGAGTGCTCCTGGTTTGCAAACTGTGTTTTTGGTGTGTGCACAACAAACTTTTACTAGTAACTGCTTCAGCAATTAATTGGTTTTACTTGTTATTTATGAACTTTTGTTAACAAATACATGTTTTTTTAATTTTTTTTATAAACTTAATTTTATCATCAAAGAGGGTATTATTTTTTAAGATTTTATATATTTATTTTTAGAGGGTGGGGGGAGAGGGAGAAAGAGGAGAAAAACATTAACTGTTTGCCTCTCACATGCCCCCAACTGAGGACCTGGCCCGCAATGTAGGCATGTGCCCTGACCGGGAATCAAACCAGCTACCTTTTGGGTCGTAGGCCAGCACTCAATCCACTGAACCACACTGGTCAGAGCAAAGAAGACACTATTATGTCCCATTTTACAGATTTAAACACAGCCAACCTGGATCCAAGCCAGCGTTCTTAACCACTATTATTCCACACAGAAGTCATTCGCAGGTCTGTAGAACTAATCAATATGTGTTCCTTTCCACTGTGACCAAGTTTAGGATGTGGTAAAGGAGGCAAGAGACAGATAAACTGAAAGGTGATATTTGTTTCTAATTATTATATTCAAGGTTTAGATTTGAATTTTAAGAATTCCTGGAATGGCAGAAAGTCCAGGAAGCTGCTGTAACTCAAGCTCATAGGGGAAACAACCATAATCTCAGACATACAATTGAGGGAGGTCTGAGAAACTGCTAGGAAGCCAGAAACAAAGAGTAATGAGGAAGAGGCTGTTTAATGAGGGCACCAAAGACCTACAGTCTAGATCCTGCCCAAAGGATCAAACTGCTGTGTGCTCTACCAAGCCAAAGATATTTCAATTTGGAGCCAATTTTTGGCAGCGGTGCCACTGTACAAAGCCAGGGTAGAGGAATAAGTTACTCAGGGATAGGAGAGGGAGGTGTAAATGTGCAGTTTATAGAAACTGAATTCTGAAAATACATTTTGTTTTGCTGGTTGGCCTTCAGCATTATTTTGGGATTCTCTGGGTTCATTCTTGCTGAATGGTTTTTTCTGTCACAAGTTTAGGGATATCTTTGCCTAACAACATCTCTGTCCCATCTTCAATTTTAGCTTGGGCCAGAAATAAAAATCCTTTAGATCAGTTTCACAACAAGTGGGCAATATAAACTTTAAAAGAAAAAGAAAGAGCAACAGTTAATGGAAAAGTAAATACTCATTCCAACCCCCAGAAATTGGAAAATTAATGTTAATTTCCATTAAGAGAAAAAGTTGTCAGCCCTGGTTGGTGTAGTTCAGTGGATTGAGTGCTGGCCTGTGAACCAAAGGGTCACCGGTTTGATTCCCCAGTCAGGGGACATGCCTGGGTTGCAGGCCAGGTTCCCGGTAGGGGGCATGCGAGAGGCAATCACACATTGATGTTTCTCTCCCTCTCTTTCTCCCTCCGTTCCCCTCTGTCTAAAAATAAAATAAATACAATCTTTTTAAAAAAGAGAAAAAGTTGTCATCTAAATACATATAGAACCAAGCTTAACAAATCTGCATATATTAAACTTACTAGAATTGAGAAATATACTCAAAAGTGGCAATACTGTGACACCACCCCCACTTACACTCCTGGAACTTCTCTAATGTGAATTAAAACTGATTTATTTTTATTTTTAAAAGATTTTTATTTACTTTTAGAGAAAGGAGAAGGGAGGGAGAAAAAGGGAAACACTGATGTGAGAGAGAAACATCAATCAGTTGTCTCCTGCATGCGCCCCACCAACCTGGGGACAGAACCCGCAATCCTGGCATGTGTCCTGACCAGGAATCGAACCCATGACTTTTCACTTCATGGGATGACACACAACCAGCTGAACCACACTGAAACTAATTTTAAAAACATCATTATACCTTGAGAATTAAGAGGAATAACTTTGCATGATACAAACCACAGCTGGAAACAAATCAACAGAAACGATTCATTCTATCTAGGCAGTGGGCAAACAATGGTATATTAAAATAGACTTGGTCCTTGCCTTCATGGAGCTTACAATCTAGGTACACACTGACAAACAGTCAACCAAACAATACTGTAGTTACAAATTCTGGTTAAGTACTAGGAAGAAGACAAAGAAAACAGTATGTTGGCAAATATATGCACTGCAGTAGTTATTTAGATAGGATGGTCAAGAGGTGACATTTAAGCTGTCACCTGAAGACTAAGAAAGAGCAAATTGGGAAAAAATAAAATTTTTTTAAAAAAAAGAAAAAGAAAAATAGGAACAAATTACAGAGTGGCCAGAAATGTGTGTGGGTTTTCTATGCACAACCTAATATATGAAGTTTTACTGATCTTATTTGTCTTCAGCAATTTAATGTTGGTACTCCACAGCTATTCTAATCTGTATTTCTTTAATTATTATTCAGGCTGAACATATTTTCATACTAGTTTACTATTAAAAAAGAAGACATTTTTATAGAGCAAATCTATCCACTATGGTGACATGGCAACATTATAAAGACAATACTAATGAAAGATGTCACCTGTCACTTTTTAGATGCAAACAATATCTTCATATCTTTAAAAAAACTGTCAGAATCCGAGTCTTAACCACAAATCTACAGAAGTCTTTATCTGTTTTATACCACAAGTCTTATTCATAATAATTAAAATAATTTTTTAATTTAAAAAAATAAAAGAGCAACTCACATGAAAAGGAAGTGTCCAAAAGATGTGAAGTTTCTTCTCTCAATATACATAAATATATAATATATACATTTTAGTATAAGGTAGGGATAATCATAACTAAAGCCAGCTGATCAAATTACCAAAATTCTTTCAAAACAACACTCAATTTTATTTTGGAGGCCTCCAAACATCATACGCACAGAACTTTTCCCACCTCTGACATTCCTTCCATGTCCGTGCTCTAAAAACATAATGGGAAGTGAGATAGACAAACACTACCTCAGAAATCAACTTAGTACCTTTTACATGTTACAAGTCCCTGCTGTTTGCTTTCTGTTCAAACTGTAATTTCCCCAAAAGGAGGTCTTCCTTCTTCAACAATGCCTACTCTACTCTTTCTCGCTGGACACGGTGTTTCATTAAGAACATTATGAGAAAGTGCAGTCTCCATAGAACTATGGCATAATATGATAGCTCATGGCTATGACATGTGCCTTGGGTAAAAATATGTCCTCTCAACACAACTATTTTGGGTAAAAAGATTCTCACAATTAAGGTAAGGTAGCCATATTCCTATACCAGCATTATAAAAGAAGCCACCTAGTAACCAATACTATCTATCTGACAGCAATGATCAATAATTAATATTTATTGATAGAAAGAATCAAAACCATAATGATCTTCCGGAGGGCGGGCCTCTTGTACTACAGGTTTCCCCTGCTAGGTGAGTGTTTTAGGAACCCAGCCGTATCAGTGTACCAGCTGGTGTTGTTGTGAGAGGTTGCGCTTGGCTTCAGTGAATTTCTTTTGAAGTCTCTTTCAATTCGTTTGCCCATTTTACAATGGGTCATTTACAAGTGCACCTGCCCACGCCACCACTTAGTGTTAAGCAGTTTCTAACTAAAAACATGCCCTACCCTCCCTATTCACCCATCTCTCCCAAGTGACTTTTTTTGTTTCCCCAGATGAAAAAAGTCCTGAAGGGAAACATTTTGCCGCGTGGAAGTAAAACAAAAAACAGCAGAAGCACTAAAAGGCATCAAAACTGTTTTGAGCAGTGGAAAAAAGTCTCAACAGGTATTGCATCAAATGGAGAGTGCTCTGAAGGTGACTGAAGTTTAAACACGTAAGAATAAATACACGATTTTTAATAAATGGGGGGGGGGTCCTCCCTAGTATTACGTGTCTGGCATGTTAGAATGCAGAAATAAGACGACCTAGTTCCTAAACTCCCAGTTAAGGGCGTGGTATGATCCAAATATCCTCAACTATGCAACATTCTTCAGATGACATGGTTTCATATCCACATTATTACCCTCTTTGCCAATTAATCAATTCCTGTTTGTTCTCCCTCACTGTTATACTCAGAACTTAATGTGATTCTCCAAATGTGGCGTAATATAGAACTATTTAGACACTGTTAATGCGTTCTAAGACTTCTCTTTCTGGCAGCCACACCACATGTTGATTAAGAGCAAGCTCTGAGTCACTGAACGCTGAAGTCTTTTTCCATAAATCATCTTCAGATGTAAGATGTCCTCCTCCTCTATCTTATATTTACACAACTGTTGTTTTACCCCCTCCCTTTTTATTTAAAACCTAAGTATAAAATTTCAAACAGTCCTTTGAAATCATTTCAGATACAATGTTGTCACTTGGAGCAAGGATTCATTTTCAAACTGCTCTGCAGAGCCACTTGGGACATAGTTTCCAGACCCATCACCCTTTTCAAAGTCCAAGCCTTCTCCACCCAAACCACTTGCCTAATTACCAAGCAGATCAATGGTCCTTGAAAGAATATAGCTCTTGGAAAAAGATGCATTTTACTTAAAACAAAATGCAAAGAGGTCTTAAGATATATAATTACATGGCTTTTATAGCATTAAAAACACAGATCTTATTTTTCAACTCCAAGAAAAAGGAATAATATTGGCAGAGAAGGCCAAAGCAAGCCTTTCTAAATCAAAACCCCTCAAAGATAAGAAAGAATTAAATTACTCCTCTCCCCCCTCACTCCAGGTTACATTTCTTTTTTTTCTTTTTTACAGCTGTTTCTTTTTATTTTTTTTAAGATTTTATTTATTTTTAGACAGATGGGAAGGGAGGGAGAAAGGGAGAGAAACATGAATGTGTGGTTGCCTCTCAAACGCCCCCTACTGGGGACCTGGCCCGCAACCCAGGCATGTGCCCTGATGGGGAACTGAACTGGTGAACCTCTAGTCTGCAGGTCAGCACTCAGTCACTGACAGCCAGGGCTTAAACCTCTCTTAACCCATAGAAGGATATGGAAATTGAATTAGGCCAGGAAATTAATGTCTATGGCAAATAGTTTAAGTTCTGGATAGCTACACGTTTTTTGTTTTGTTTTGTTTTTTTAAACTGAATTTATTGGGGTGACATTGCTTAATAACATTATACAGGTGTCACATGCACAATTCTGTAACATGTCATCTGTATATTGTATTGTATATTCACCACCCCAAGTCTCCTTCCATCACTGTTTATCCCCCCATACCCTCTTCCACCTCCCTACACCTAAGTGCTTCGAATGGCTTCACTACTGCAATTTAATGTCTGTATCGGTCTTTGCTGAGCAAATCGCCCTTTTTATTTCCTTTTCTCATTCCCATCAATATCAAACTTATTATCTCACAGGATATATTCAATTTCAAGAGATTTCATGTACCTTAAAGGGCGTGTCAGGGCATTCACATGGTATCAACTCTCATTTCAATGTCCACATTACAACCAACTTAAGACCAAATCCCACTCAAGGTATTCTGATAAACACCAGCCTCTCTTGCTAGCAGCACCTGCTTCCTTGCAGCAATAAAACATAGAAGTACCTTTATCACGAAACTTTCATTACTAATTCTTACTCCAAGGTATCATGACAGGAAAGCCAAGTATTCAAGGAAGTAGAATTGTTACAGGTCCCAAAAAAGATCTAAGCCTAAAGAATTTCAGGACAGTATTAATAAATGTCACCCTTTAAAAGAAAACTAATGGTCAAAACAAAGGTTAACAACTATCACCTATGGAAATCTTCCCAGGAAATAACCCTCCTACAGGAAATGCAAAAATCTCAGTATAAGACAGAATCCTTTTGGTTAAGTCTCTCATTCAAGATGTAAGTGTACCATTAAGATACACTAAAACACTGAAATGTGTACCACCTATGACATGAGTTTATGAACACACAAGTTTTAGTAATAAATGCTGAATACTGAAAGTAGGAAAATGAAGTTCAGAGAAAAAGGTGGCTATGGTTTAATGACCTATAATAATTATCTAAAGAAAAATACCCACCTAGCCCTTGCCAGTGTGGCTCAGTTGGTTGGGGCATCGCCCTATACGCCAAAAGGTTGTGGGTTCGATTTCTGGTCAGGGCACATACCTAGGCTGTGGTTCAATCCCCAGTCAGGGTGCGTATGGGAGGTAACCACTCGATGTTTCTCACTCTCTCTCCCCCCTCTCTAAAATCAATAAACATGTATTTTTTTTAATTTTTAAAAAGAAAAACATAAGTAGGGGAGACCATAGAGTTCAAACCTAAAAGTTAACCAAGTCAAACAAAAGATTTTTGCTCTGTGTCTGGCTGAGACAGGCTGGGGTGTGGTTGTGTCATTTGTATCTAGCAATGTAAAGTTTATAGAATATTTACGTTGACAATGGGGAAAAGGATTTTAAATTGGACTTTCCTGAAAGGCCAGGATACATCATTTCCTCAAGTAGGGTAATTTAGCTACCCTGGTATGATTGACTTAAGAACATCTAGCTCCTCCTGCTCTGTATCTTACGTATGTCCATCAAACACCCTCCAAACTCGGTGCAGACTCTGGATGGACCTGCCTACCAGAAAACACCGCCCTAGGCAAATACTGGCTGTCCTGGTAGATCTGTATCCACTGGAAATTGAGTCCCTGGCACTTTATCAATAACAAGTGCTAACATTTACTAAAATGTGCCAGACAAGAAGCTACGAACCTTCAGCATTATCTCATTTACACACACAAACGTCATTAAGTACTATGTTTTATATCTGTTTCACAGAAGAAGAAATGAAGACTTGCAGAGTTGGTAACTTGACCTCCATCCCCCAAAGTTCTAGAGCTCATTAAGTTCAGAATTCAAACGATAATACTATGCCGGAGTCATCATTACTTTATGGGCTATCCCCATGATATACCTCACTCATCATTCTCTTGTGAATTTGATCGGTTAAAAATAAAAATCAACCTCCAAAGCATAACTACCTTGCACAAGAGCTCAGATGGTTAACTAAAGCAGCCAACAGCTCTTTCCCTATCCCTACCTCTAACTCATAACATATGCAAAAAATGGAAATAGGCTCTGCCTGAAATCTGTCTCAGAACATCCACTGCAAAAACAAGTCCCTTGCCAAAAACAGCAGGAATGTTTCTGCTACAGATGATTTCAGAGAGCCTAGATTAGGAAAGCGAGAGCCAGTTGCAGAGAACAAAGAGTTTTGTGTAATAAGAGACTAATACCAAGAAGTATGAACATAATGGCCATGGGTAAAAAATGGTCCTTGCTTGGAAAAGGATCCATCCTTCAGAGGGACAGCTCGACACCATCCTCTTTCAATGAGCAGGGGGAGAGGGATTCCCTGCTCTAGAATTACCTGTTACACCAGGTTTTTCAGTGCACCAATGTTCAGAACAGGGCAGGAAAATACTGTGAAAAATTAAAACAGTGTAATTTATTTCCATGCACACCCCACACCCTCATCCCCACAGTCCTAGGCAACCACTAACCCATAGTCTGTCGTTACACATTTTCCTGTGTGTGCACTTCATACACATGGAACCACATAATACGTGAGGTTTTGTGACTGGCTTTGTTCACTTAGCATGTTTTCAAGATTCACTGGTGTTATAGCATCTTATCAGTAGAAATACCTTTTTCATATCAGGATACATCACATTTTATCCATTCATCAGCTGATGGACACTGGGGTTGTTTCCACTTTTTAGCTATTATGTGTAATGCTGCTATAAACATTCATGTACATGTTGTTGTGTGGAGATGTTTTTATCTCTTGGACACATACCTAGGAGTAGTACTGCTCAGTCATATGGTACACCTCTATGCATAACTTTGTAACAAACTACCAGACTATATTGCAAAGCAGCTATATAATTTTATATTCCCACCAGATGTGAATGAGGGTTCCCATTTCTCTACATCTTCAACACTTGTTAAGTGTCTTTCTTATTACAGACAGCTTAGTGGGTGTCAAGTGCTATCTTTCTGAGGTTTTGATTTTTATTTCCCTAATGACTAGCGATGTTGAGCATCTTTTCACATGTGTATTGGTTATTTGTGCACTTTCTCTTGGAGAAATTCTATTCAAATCCTTTGTCGATTTTAAAATCAAATTATTGGATTATTTGTCCTTTTATTGCATTGCATAGTTCTTTATAAATTCTGGATAAAAAGTCCTTTATTAGATACATATTTTGCAAAGTCTCCCCTTTTTGTAAGTTGTCTTTTTCATTTTCTTAATGCTGACCTTTGAAGTACTGATTTTACTTTTTTTAATGAAGTCCAATTTATCTTTTTTTCTTTTGCTGTTTGTGCTTTTGATGTCTGTCATGTGTAAGAAGGGTTTGCACAAGGTCACAAAGATTTACTAAGTTTTCTTCTAAGAGTTTTATACTTTTAGCTCTTACTTTTAGATCTATGACCCATTTTAATTTAAATTTTGTGTTATGGTATGAGGTAAGGGTCTGTTTTTAGAGAGAGAGGAAGGGAGAAAGAGAGAGACAGATACATCAATGTGAGAGAGAAACATGGATCGGCTGGTTGCCTTTTATACATGTCCCAGCTGGGGACCGAACCCACAACCCAGGCATGTGCCCTAACTGGGAATCCAACAGGCGATCTTCTGCTTTGGGGGATGACAACCAACCAAGCATTCCCAAATATCCTCCTTTTTCAAAACAGTTTTAGCCATCCTAGTTCCCTTATAAAATTCTTGGTGAAAAGACACAAATGATGAAGATAAAGAACAGATACATGCATGCTCTTTTTTGGGGAGCAGCCCATGCCATTCCCTTTTGCTTCTTCCTCTACTTCTTTCTTCACAGGCACACTTCTCTTAAGCTCTAGGGTAATGGGCAGCGGGCAGTCTGTCTCAGGCTGATCCCCTGGATCCTGTCCCCAACGCTCCCTTTTCTCTGACTTCCCAGTGAGCTCAGGCAGCCCAGCCTAGGCTCCCCTGTTGCTTCTTCTATCCTAAGCCCTGGTGTTTTTTTGTTTTGTTTTTTTTAATTTTTAAAAAAGATTGTATTTATTTTTAGAGAAATGGAAAGGGAAGGAGAAAGACAAGGAGAGAAACATCAGTGTGTGGTCACCTCTCAAGAACCCCCTACTGGGGACCTGGCCCGCAACCCAGGCATGTGCCCTGACTGGGAATCCAACCGGTGACCCTTTGGTTCACAGGCTGGCACTCAATCCACTGAGCCATACCAGCCAGGGCTATGCTAAGCCCTTTCTTGCTTCACTGTCCCCTGCTTTAATAAACGCATCCTCGTAACTGTTTAAAAAAAAAAAAAAAAAAAAAAGGCATACAGCCCTGGTCTAGTAGCGCAGTTCATTGGAGCGTCGTCCTGATATGCCAAGGTTGCAGATCCAATCCCCGGTCAGGGCACATGCAAGAGTCAACCAATGAATGTATTAATGGGTGGAACAACAAACTGATGTTCCTCTCTAAGATCAATAAATAAACCTAAATTAAAATAAAGAAAAATGATTAAAAACTCACAATTTGCAAAGGACTGTAGGCAAAGCAGTGGGACTGATTTGTGTTCTGTATGCCTCTGGGTAGTTAGGGGCAGGAAAGCAGAGCTCAGGTGAAATATTAAACATGTTTACTACTCTGCGCTTTCCTCAGGAGATTAAGCTCTCCTGTTAGCTGGAGGGGAAAGAGGGAAACACAATCAAGAGCAGCTGTGGATATCTCTAAGGTAAAAAAATTGTTACTAAAATTCTCAAACTTTAGTGAATTAGATGGAATTTGGTAGAACCTGCTTTAAAAATGTGTAATATGTAGGTACAGACGTACATATAAGACATATCTATTCCCTGACCAGTGTGGCTCAATTGGTTGGGCGTTGTCCTGCAAAGCAAAAGGTCGCTGTTTCAATTCCCAGTCAGGGCAACTGTCTGGGATGCAGCCAGGTTCCCAGCTGCGGTGCGTGCAGTAGTCAACCAATCGATGTTTCTCTCGCACATCAACATTTCTCTCCCTTTCTCTCTCCCTTTCCCTCTCTCTAAAATCAATCAATAAATAAAAGACCTATCTATATAAGCACATAAGGCAACCGGTAAGTAGTGGCTACCTCTGTGGAGCAGGAAGAAAGGGGGCAGAAAGGATGGAGCATTTGCTTCCTACTTTATGTATAATTATTTAGCTAGTGATACACAGGTGGCTTCCCACATTATACTAAAAAAAGTTGGTGACATTCATAGTTAACAGTGTTCTTTTATCTGCAGTGGAAAATCAAAACATCTACCTACTTTTTTCTAAGATATTTTAAAAATCTAAAATAGTAATTCCCATATGACCCTTAATAAACAAAACTACACTTCAATCACTGTAAGTCCATTTTGGGGGACCTTCCAAAATAGAGTTATTTTGTTCTTTTATAACTTTAAAGAAGGTTAAGAAAGGCTAGCCTTATGGCCAACTGTGCTCTATTTTTTAAGTGATTTTTATTATGGAAGTGTTGATTCGAACATAAACAACAGTAGAAAAGTATAGTGTAAGAAACCCAAGTGTACCCATCATCTACCTTCAAAAACCATCAAGCTTGCAAGTGGGCTTTATTCACAGTAAATCCTAGTAAGTTTGTGTGGATACTGACAGTCTCTGCAGCTATTTTTCTCATACTTTACCCCTAAAAACATCAGAGAATCCTTACATTAAAAACACAAACATGCGATGAAGGGACAAAATGGCTCACTCTCTACCTGCTTCTCCATTTGTGCTCTGCAAATAAGTTTGAAAGGAGAATCATTCATCGGCAAACAACAACCGCTCCAATTTAGGTTCAAACCATTTTAAGTAAATTCCAAAGTACAACATTAAACTATCTCCTAATTACAGGACATGAGTAATCCAAAATACCAATCCCACTGTGGGCTGTTTCATCAACTTGTTTTTAGAAGTGTGAATACTTCATAACAGCTGAGAAAATTATTGAGACGGAAGAATATACACATTAAAAAATTACATTTTCTAATTAGCAACCCCAAAAAGCTAAGGACTTTAACTCTACAGGGGTGTCCAACCTGCAGCCCATGGGCTGCATATGGCTCAGAATGGCTATGAATGTGGCCCAATACAAAACTGGAAATTTACTTAAAACATTATGAGTTCTTTTGTGATTACACATCGCAGTGTATTTAATGTGTGCTCCAAGACAGCTCTTCTTCTTCCAGTGTGGCCCAGAGACGCCAAAAGGCTGGATACCCATGCCTCTAAGGGGTCCAAAATCTGTAAAAACTGCGAGCTCACTTCAACTGTTTGCTTGGCGTATACAGCAATATTTAACATTGTAATTTTTTACCAGTGTGCTTTCATGCAAGTCTTACTAGCGACTTCCCTGAAAATAAGTTTTATTAATGAGACATATTTTAGTTCACTTATGTTAACAACAGACCTGTTTACAAAACAAATTCTTAACTGTCCTTCTTAACAGTTGTCATTGGGCTAGAAAGAGAATTCATTCAAAGGAGGAACCAGCTCCACAAACTTCACCAGAACAATTTAGCACTGAGCCGCCTCTATGTTCAGAACCAGGAGGGTAAGGGACAATCATAAAACCCACTCCCCCAGAGAAACAGGATCTGACAACTGATCCTCATGTCAGGGTAGCTGCAGAGACAAAAGGCCCAACTATGTGTATTTTTTCACTACATTAAAAAACAAACAAACAAAAAACCATACATTAGCTATTCATGGACACATGGATAATTTTCTAAGTGAGCACTAGGCAGTTTCCCTGAGGGTAAGCTCTGAAGTAACTTAAAAGTATAGCAATTAAGGAATGGCAAGCCTAGCATAAGAGTACGTGTGGATTAGTTATAATAATAAAAGTTTTTCCCCCCAAGGCCAAGAATATTGCCAATGTGGGAAATACTGGGCCAGTTCATATCCACAAAGGTTCAATTCCAAGTCCTCCAAATAGTTCACCTTTTGTTCTTCCTTTTCTAGCCTCAGGACTTTGGATGGCAAAGAGGAACAGAGTTATCTCTTAGAAAATTCATACCAAACTGCATAGCAAATAAACCCCAAAACACCAATGATGTCTTTTAGCTGTCACTTCAAACTTGTGGAAAAGGAGCAATTCCTTTCTAACATTATTGCTACTTACTTTGAATGCTCTGGGCTGTTCTGATCTGCTCTGACAAAAGCTGTCTCCCAGAGCCACCAGAGGCCCTGACTTCTGTGTGTCAGTGTGCAGAGTACCGGTTCCTGTCTGTCTAGCAGGGGGCTCATCTTACCTCAGAGTCTTCTTCCCTCCTTTCAAGCCCAAGCACCAGCCACCAACTAAAACAACAGATATTGCTCTAGTATCCTGCTTGGCTACTGCAAATTGCTTTCTTCTCTCCCACCCCTCTGTCACCCCAAAATACCAAGACTCTGAGGGAGGGTAGAACCGATCTTTTTCATTGCCAATGATAAGCAATGAAAGTGTTAAAAAAATAACTGGCACCAAGCAAGTGTTCAAGTACCTTAGATGAAAGAAATTTACCAAAACCAAACTAATACTCCTAATAAACCCAGAAATCCGTATTGGGGCAAGTTTTTGCCTCTCTGTACCTACTTTTTTATCAACAAAATGAGGATCTGAAACAGCTCTATCACTGACAAAAAAAAACACAAAAAACAGTTTGAACAAAGTGAGTAGGACATTCCTCATCCTTACTTCAGCCATGTCCTAAAAGAGGAATTAAATGGTAAGGGTTAAGTTTTTGCTTTTAAAAAAGAATCACACCTCCACTCCCATCCATTTTGAAATTTACTGTAGAAAAAAAATCATTTATGATTCATATCATAGTCTACTCCCTCATAAAAACTAGCCAGTCTGCCTCAAAGTAGACAGATGTTAGCTGACCAGGGGCTTGGCCACTTACCTTCCGACTATACTTAAATTTTAACTACTTGCATCTGGAGCAATCCACCTACACTGATAAACTCAGGCCGCACCAGCCTCCCTGGGAAAGGTGAGCTCCCAGCAGGAGTCAGGGCTCTGCTACAGAGACTCCTGCCAGGGTGAGGACGCTGCTGCTAGCTTCTTTCCTTCCCACCACCAGCAAGAGGTCTTGGTCTCCTTCCTGCTCTTCAGAGACTAAATTACTTTCCGGTCCCAATGACATGGCAAACTCCACCCCTTCCATGTTTCACTTTTTAAAGGAACAGGACCATATTACTTCTCAGTAACTTGTAAAGGTAGGAAAAATTCAATGAGATATGTATTTGCAATTTGACATAAAATATAGCATGCAGAGGGGCTCTAATTATTTCAGGCCTTATTTTCAGAATCAGTTTCATAAAAATTTTATTACTTTTTATCACCACAAAAAATATTAAATAATTGAAGATCATAAAGACAAACCTTTGCTGGGAAATCCCTTTATTCATTCTTTCAATCTAACTGCTGTTTCTCCCCCAGTCAGAAATGAAAATGTACGGAAGTCTTAAAACAGCTGGGATATTATACAAGATTCACAGAAAGCAATCAGTACTTGAAAAATATTAAAAACATACACAAATAATGAAGTCTGAAATCACCAGCCTGAAAATAGCTAGTAAAATAAAAATGCGTTAAAAAAATTTTATACACCAATTTCTTTTACTATTAAATATGCCTCCTAGAGGTACTCTGAAGGAATAACAAGTATGTAGGTGATAAACTCAACTTTACTAGCTGGCACCCTGTGTTGTAAATACAGTTTTATCTAATAATGTCACAGAAAAAGGAGATGACTTGGAATAAGAGAGGAATTCTAGGGGACTTTAAGTAATAATCTCTGTAGATTTCAGTTTATTCTTTTGTGAAATGTGGATAATACCGGACATACAACTTAATTTCGAAGAATTCAGGATGGGTAGTAGGTTGAGCTTTGCAAACACAAACAGGACATTGCACCAAGAGGTACTTATTGGAAAGGTAAATACACAATTATTTCTCAATTTCTTAAATAGTTTTGTTTTCTCTTTAAAAACATTTCACAATCTCTGTACTTTATAGTTACTTTGGTAAGATTGGTGTGAGTATATTTTCCAAAAAATAACATGACCCAACAAGTACCAAGAGCATTCTTCTATCAAAAATTATTAACACTTATTCGTGCCATGCATTATGCTATATGCAGCAAACAAGAAAGACAAGTTCCCTGTCCTGTGGTAATTATAGATAGAACAGTATCTTTTATTATCTCTTCAGGCTCCTAATGTGACTTTGGAAGTTTTCTTTTGCTTGTACCAGAGTAGTCAGAAAGGAAGTCACTAGTAGAACTTTTCCAAGTCACATCCCCTCTTTGAACTGAAGTTTTCTTATGTGCTAAAAATAGGGTAAGACTTTAGATAATAATGACGTATTAATACTGGTTCATTATGTACCATACAAACGTAAGAAGCGAATAATAGGGGAAATCCAGCAAAGGGAATATAAAAACTATTACGGGTTAAACTGTGTTGCCCTCCCCCACTCCCAAAACTTATATGTTGAAGCCTAACCCCAAGTGCCTCGGAGTGTGAGGTCATTAAGAGAAAGGATCTTTACACAAACATAGGACTGACACCCTGATAAATGAGAGAATTCTGGACACGGATAGGCAGAGGGAAGACAGGCAGAGGGAAGACAATGTGAGGAAACATAGAGGGAAGGTGACTATAAGCCAAAAAGACAGGCCTGGACCCTACAGGTCTCAGAAGGAACCAATTCTGCCAACACCTTAATATTTTTATTTCTAGCCTCCAGATCAATGGGGTAATAAACTGCTGTTATATAAGCCACCCAATTTGTGGTACTGTTACAGCAACCCTCGCGAACTAATATAGGAATTCTATACTATCCTTGCAATTTTCTGTAAATCTGACACTATTCTCAAACAAAGTTTATTTGGGAAAAAAAACAGGAGTGACGGTGTCCATATCTCATGGTTATGAAGACCAAGGTAGATAGCTGGGAAATCTCTGCTTGATGAAAATGGAACCCGTAATACCAACATATAGTAGCAACGAAGCTAGGGCTAGAATTCAGGTTTCATTCAGCATTTTCCATGTTACTTCAAGGTGAGCATAAAAGTGGATAAGTGAGAGTATGCTGAAGCAAACACGTGACCTAAAATGCCCTAACCCAAATGGACAGAACCCTCATTGAGAGTCATTTTTTAATACCGGACCGAGTTCTGTAAGTAGTAGTGGCTTTACCCCCAAAAAAGAACTGGGTTCAAATCTTGGCTCTTCCATTCATTAGATGAATAACATACTCCCTCAATCTTCCAAAAGTGGCTTATACCTCACAAGATCAGAATGGGAATTAAATTAGTATGTGTGTGTAAACTGCCTGGCATATAGCAGGTGAGCTACATAAGATACATTTAGTTATAACCCCAGGGTGCGACTGGAACTTCTCTGAGAAGCAAACAGATTTTACCACTGATTCCATTTTTTTGCTATTAGTAATAAGTAATGAGATCTTCCTACACAGAACAATGAAATGTTTTATACCTTTACTGGCTAAACTGACATATGCTGTGCTGAAGTGTATAGAACAGAATGTCCAATTCCAAGGTCATGGCCTTTAAAGAACAAATCCCTTTGCTGCCGTATGTTAACAGGGAAAAACAACAGCAACCTGAGGAGCCATCATCTGGAAATCGTTCATCACAATACTCCCAGTGCGGGCCACCTTTATCTTCTGACAATTTGCTCAATGGATGTCTATTAAGCTCAGGGTCATCTATGCAATTAAAACTTCATCATTAGAGAAAAAGAATGAACAACATAGCATAGTAAGCAGCTTAAATAATCTCAATTCACCCCAGAGGCTCCTCTCCTATATCCCCCAGGGGAGGGTAACAGCAATTTTAGTTCCTATTTTAAATAGGTGTATTATCATTGGGAAACATTTTCTTCTAATTTTTTTAAAGAGGAACGCTCAGCTTTTCTACCTTAATAAAGATACTAATGCCCATGGCTTCCTTCCAGCTCTAATTATGGTGAACCTTAAAAAAAACTAAAACTACCAATCATGACACAAGTATGTATTTTTTAAGATTTTATTTATTTACTTTTAGAGAGGGGGAGGGAGGGAGAAAGAGAGGGAGAGAAACATCAATGTGTGAGAGATACAACGATTGGTTGCTTCTCACAGCAAGGGACCTGGCCCACAACCCAGGCATGTGTCCTGACTGAGAATCGAACCAGTGACTCTTTGGTTTGCAGGCTGGCGCTCAATCCACTGAGCCACACCAGCCGAGGCAAGTATTTATTTTTTTAAATGAAATTATTATTAGTAATATCTTGGCCAGAACCACTGGTCTATATTATAATCACCTACAGAGCTTTTTAAAGAAAAGTCCACCTATCAAGCTTCTTATTCAGGACACCTGGAAAGGGATTCCGAACCAGTGGTTGATGGTAATTATCTGCAAATTCCAAGAACCAGCACTATGGTGTCTTCATCAAGTAATCGTCCCACCACTGACACACAGACATCCACTGTTTATATAAAGATTGTTTATAACTCTGTTAAGAGAAATAACTTGTTGGACATGTTTTATAGACATTGGTCTTTCATAGGGTCAAATCATCTACTTAAGTCTATCAGACAGATTTAGAGGGGAAAAAACATTTGTGTGTTTATTTCATGTTCATCTATCACTGCTTTGAATTATGCTTGAGATATGGGAGGGTATAATTCAATAACTAAATTGCATTAATTTATCTGCCCCATCAGAAGTGTGAATGAGCTCTTACAGCTGCACTGTCCAAAGACACATGTGGCTACGTTAGCACTTGAAATGTGCTAGTCTAAAGTGAGATGAATTATAGGTATATAACATAAATACTACAGAATTTTGAAGACTTAGTACAAAAATCAGAATGTAAAACATCTTACTATTTTATATTAATTAAATGTTGAAAGGAGAATATGTTGATTAAATTATATAAATTATTAAAAATTATTCTTAAGTTTCCAACACTTGTCTTTTTTATTTATAATTATTTACTTATTTTGTTAACACTATTTATAGATGTCCCCATTTCCCCCCCTACTCTGCCCGTGCCCCCATACTTTAGTCTCTTGAACTGCTATATTTTCACATGGATAAAAATAAGAAGTATGGAAATAATCAATTATATTTTGTTTGCTGAGGCTAAAGACAGAAGAAAGGCTTGTATCACTAAGTATTTAAAGGCGAATAAGACCCTGGCTGGTGTAACTCAGTGGACTGAGCGTGGGCCTGCGAACCAAACGGTTGCCAGTTTGATTCCCCAGTCGGGGCACATGCCTGGGTTGCAGGCAAGTCCCCAGTAGGGGGCGCGTGAGAGGCAACCAGACATTGATGTTTCTCTCCCACTCTTCCCCTGTCTAAAAATAATAAAATCTCTTTTAAAAAGGGTGAATAAGGTTACAATAATAAAAACACTGGGTACTGACACAAGATTAGATAGCTAAATGGAACAAAAGTTCAGAAATACACCATATAATATATATACCCTTACAAAGGTGGCTTTTTAAATCACCAGGAAAAAGGATAAATCAATAGTTGGGAAAACTAATTAACTATGTGATACAAAATGAGATTCCATCTTCTTAACACTAACAAAACTAAAATTCCGGTTACATTAAACAAATGTAAAAAAGAAAGTCATTAAAAAAGAAGATATTAGTGTCTATTTGTTAGGCCTGCCTAAGCCTATTAAAAAGGTTATCAGCCCTGGTTGGTGTGGCTCAGTGGATTGAGCACCATCCTGTGAACTGAAAGGTCGCTGGTTCCATGCCGGTCAGGGCAGTACCTGGGTTGAGGCCAGGTCCCCAGCATGCAGTATGTGGTAGACAACCCATATCTTGAGCACTGATTTTTTTTCTCCCTCTCTAAAAATAATAAAAATCTTAAAAAAATAAAAGTGAAAAGACTATCATTAATTTTTTGAGATAAAGATATCCCCCACAAAAGAGCAGGAATGTAATAATATTAACAATAATATAAACAGCTCAACAGGAAAATAAAAAGGTAATTCACAGAAAAATAAAACCAAGTAGGTAGCAATATATAAACAGATGCTCAAATTCACAGCAGTCACGGCAAAAGTGAAAAAGTGATGACGTCTGTCTGCCCAGTAGAAGCAGGAACTACTGTTTCACTCTTTTAGTAAAGCAATCTGACGTTTTCTATTATATTAAAAATTACATATTAAAAAAATAATAGACTAGCCAGTCAGGCACCTCTCTAGGCGCTTTACATTATGTTAATTAACTGAACTTACAACACTGCTGTGAGGTAGATACTATTTATTATTACCCTCATTTTACATACGAGGAAACCATCCACAGTCCTAACATTCTATGCTCTTTCACCTCTCACTTTGTTCAGAGAACAAAAAGGAGTTCTTGAAAATTAAAAATGTAAGAACACATATCCAGCACTTCTACTTCTGGGTATTTATCCAAAGAACTGAAATCAGGACCTAGAAGAGATACTAGCACTCCCATGTTCATTACTGGCACATTTATAATAGTCGAGATGCGGAAAGAAATCTAAATGTCCATCAACAGATAAATGGGTAAAGAAAATCATGATATACACATAAAATGGAGTACTATTCAGCCTTAAAAAATAATTCTGCAATATGTGACAATGTGAGTGGACCTTGAGAACATTATGCGAATGAAGTGAGCCAGTCACAGAAAGACAAACACTGCATGATTACACTTACGAGGCATCTAAAATACCAGACACAACTCAGAGGTTCAAAGAACGGAAGCTTGGTTGTCAGGGGGCTGGGGAAGAGAGAAATGGGCAGTTACTAATCAATGTGCACCAAGCTGCAGTTACGCTTTACAAATCTGCTGGACAATACCATGCCGATAGTAAACGATGTACTTGAACAATAAAAATCTGTTAACAAGGTAGATCTCATCTTAAGTGTTCTTACCACAATAAATAACTTCTCACCCATGATGTCAGTAAACTGAAAAGCCTTCACAAGATGGGGAGAAAATGCTTTATAATTTATTGCAATTGAAATCCCTGACTCGCTTGGGAAAATTTAAAGAACCAACTATTGCCACTTTGTCCTGGCAGCTATAGGAGGACAAGTTTCTGCAAATGTATTAAGGCATATCTTGTAGGGACCGAGCCTATTTTAGAGTTGTACGAAGTAGGACTAATTAAACAAAATTCTTGCTGAATATGGAATATATAAATACATACAAGTGAAAAACTACAACTAAGGTTAGAAAACATAGCCAAGGACAACTCCCAGAAAGTAGAACAAAAACACAGAGAAGGAAATAACAAAAATAAAGAGACAAATTTGCAGGAGCAGTTCAAAAACATCCAGCATCCAAACACTAATTCCAGAAAAAGAGTGGAGAAGGTAAAGGGGAGAAAAACCAACAACGTAACTCTAGAAAATTTCCCAGAACTGAGGGACATAAGTTTCAGTGCACTGAGTGACCAGCACATTGAATGAAAGAACCACAACAATAACATCATTATGAAATTTTAGAACATTGGGGAGAAAAGTTTAAAGTTTTAGAAGTTAAAGTTTAAAGTTTATAGGCAAAGGTAACTGACATCTCACCAACACTGAAAGCCAAAAGACAACAGAGCAGTGTCTACAAAATTATGAAAAAAAATTTTCCAAACTAGAACTCTATACCCAAGCCAAACCAATGAACATATAAGGGTAAGATAAAGGCATTCTTTTATACACATTTCTGAAAATTTACATCGTTAGTACCCTGTCTCAGAAAGCTAATGGAAAAAGGGGATCCTCCAAAACAAGAAATTAAATCAAGAAGGATAAGGGAAAAGATAATAAGAGTCCAGTGTGAGGCGGGAAAAATCATCAGGAGGATGATGCAGGGATGGCATGTATCACAGCTGGGCAGCTACCTGGGGCACATGTCCAGAATGGAGCAGATCAAAAGGGTATCTCCAAGATGAAATTTATACTGTACCTAAATGCTTACAGTACTGGGCAAGATTTACACTTCTGGGTAGAATTCAGAGAGGAATTACTAATAAAAATATGAAAATTAAGCGAGACCAAAAAAAAAAAAAAGATTAACAAAGAAAACACAAAGTTGTGCAAAAAGAAAAAAGAAAGAAAAGAAACTACAGCATGCAACATTATTTGGCTGTGATATGCTATACACAACTACAATACTGTCAACACTGAATGCTGCTCTAACCAAAATTACATTATAATCAGAATCACAATAAATACGGATGGATAAGGTGGTCAGGTATTCTTCCAGAAAACTGCTACGATCCAAGGTGGGAAGTTAATAGATGATACCAAAAACTGGAAACTCAGTAAGTAGCAAAATAATCATCTTATTTAGAGGTAACACTGAAAGAAAAAGTAAAGAGCTGGAAAGGATTACTGGGGGGCTGGGAAGGGGTGAGATGGGACTGCTGTTTTTCATAAAAAGCCCTGTGGAGCTGATCATGGTCTGACATGACCCATGCAGAGGGGTTTTGTGCATGTATCAAAAATAAATAGTACAATAATTAATAAATAATACAAAAATAAACGCCATGTTTTGCACACTCACGACTATAAACCTACTTTTGCCCAACCCTGTATACATGAAGTTATTCATGTCCATCACATAGTTATCTAAGGGAAAAATGAGAGAAAAGCCTAAATGTCTACCAAAAAGGAACTAAATTATATGGCACATCCATAACAAAATGCCATGAGTCATTTAAAAATGCAAACTTGCTCTTATTAACAAGAACCTGGTGACAAGACAGTGCAACCCCAGTTTTGATTAAACAAACACTTATCCAAATAACATGTACATGAAGAGACTACTCACCAAAATATTAACAATACATAAAGTTTACAGCGATCTTTTTTCAGTATTTCCAAATGAATAAACATGTTATTAAAGAACTCAAAAGTTAGTTACAATAAAAAAGTTAACTGCTGATTTTATAACTTAAGAAAGGAATCAAAGGAAAGCAAAGCTACTTACCACCTATCTTATTTCAGTTTGTTAAAATGACAAATACTTACTCAAGAACCCAGAACATCCATTAAGTAATCTTATGAATAAACAACTCTAAACATAAGACTGGTTTTAGAAGTCAGTGAAGTTATTATTAAATTACCACCATGCACTTACCTTATTTGAACAATGATTCGGACACTACCTCAAAGAAACACCGGCAGTGCTGCTGGCTTCTTCAATTTACAAAGTCAGGATACAATTCTGGGGTGAGAGGAAATAAGCAGTGTTAAAATAGCTAATCTAATCCTTGCAGATTGCATCTTGAAATACAGGCACTTAAAATCTATAAGTAAGAGCTCTACTGTGACCCTCAATTTCACTCCAAGTGGACACAGGCCTCTCTAAGTATATTAGCCTGAGAGTTGGTCTGCTTGTCTCTCACACACATTTTAACCCACCCAACTTCCTACAGTAAGGATGCAGTATGGAAAGCTAAAACCTTCCTCTTATAACCTGATACTTTTGCTGGCAACATTTCAGGTGCTACAGTTTGCATTATGCAAGACAAATTCACAAACTCCATAATTCAACCTGGAAAATTACTTCAGAAAAATTAGATATTTGAAATTAAAAAATTTAACTGAGGTACACTGAACTAAATTTAATAAGTACATTTCAAGTTAAAGTAACTCCCCATCCTCATCCCTCAAAGCGCAGACGTGCACACACACACACACACACACACAAACCCTTCTAATCCAGTTGTTTTAAATATTCCCAGGCTTAAACATTACTACCATGAACATACATCAGAGCTATGTAGGGTGTTATCTGAAACAAGAAAACGAAGTTCGAAGATCAACAAGCTCATGTATGTAGTTAATGTCCTCACTCCTAGCTTATTTAATGCTTTATCGCTCATTCGCATTAGGAAGTAGAAAGGCACCATGATTCAAATCATCTAAAAAAGCAGTCTTGACAGTAATCTTTTCTTTTTTCCTCTTACTCAGCATTTACTCAGTCAAGGATACCCACCTTAGCTCTTTCTGAAACCTGTGGCTTACACACAGCTGAACCCTTGCCTATTTAGCCAAAAAAGAAAGGTATGTATTTCTTTAAACTCTGGTCTCTTGGTATATATGGAACCCTAGGCCTAGAATGCCTTTTCCCGTCTCACCAAACTCATTCCTATGAGGGTCTCCTCCCCGAGAGAGCTGTCCCTGGCTTCCCCAGGCTGGGATAGGTACTGCTTCTCTGTGTCCCTAGACACCTATCTCCTTACACTCATCTCATTCTGTTATATGTCAATTTCCCTAACAGTGATATGTGTCTTGCTGAGTAAACTGATTACCCAAGCAATAAACTCTTGACCTATACCAAAGGTAACTAGGTAACTAACATTACAAACAGGCAACAAAAACTAACGGAATAAGACTTTTATCTAGACACAACTGGCATTCAGACAGACCCTTAACAAAATAAATAATGTTGGTCTACAGTTATTTAGTTGATAAACAGTAAAAATATAGCACTTTCAAAAACTCATTCAAAATACTTTTCCTATGTCCTTGCAGGTTATTCCTGGAATTCATCCCACACTGTTACATCATCCCAGACTTCTTTCCCTGTCTCTAACTGAAGAGGCACAGGGGCTCGCTCACATCAGTTTGAGGGAAATCCTGATGACTGCTACAGGACTGAGAACTGCTTACTCTACAACTCATGGAATTAATGAAGGAAATTACTCCCATACGGCTATCCTTACAATGCTAACCAGAGGGACAACACACACGAGTCTTCCATTTTACTATCCCATCACACTTCTTTCCTATTAATTAACCTCTTAGATGTTGGCAAGAATTTTATCCCAGCAGGTCTTCAATTTTCCACAGTCCCAAATGGTGGAGAAGCAAACCTGAGTTTCTGGCCCTTAGTTACTCTGCAGAAGGAAGGAGATACCTGAAGCCCCAAGTCACCCCTGCCACCACAGTTCTTATGCACCACCCCAACTTGCCCTGCCTGTGTCATCTGGGCAGTCACAGGTATACTTCTTGGTCTCTATCTCCTGTTAACGGGGGAATTGCACATGGGGTATACATCTATTTTATTAGTTCTGTAAATCTGAAACTATTTCAGAATTAGGTACTTGTTTAAAAAGAAAAAAGGCAAATGATTCTGTGTGGTGTTCCCTGGTTCTTAATGATTTGATGGATATTATTGACACTGCTCAGTTGTTCACTGGAGAAGTCAATACTGAGTTTGAGATGACTGAAGAGTTAGTCTCTATGAATAGTAGTCTGTGTGGAACTAGAGGCAAGAATTTTTTTCAAAGAAGTTGAAAGAACACTAATTCCATACAACCTGAACTTGATTCTGCTAAAATGTGTTACAAGTGATGGTGGTAAAAATGTGCGGAGAAGAAAGGGCTTCGTTGGACAAATTTACAAAGCTTGTGAAAATGTAAACTACTTAAAGCATATGGTTATTCTCCGTACTATTTTTGTTAGCAGGTACTCTCCAAAAAGACTTTTAAGCTTTTGCATATTATTGAGCCAATATTGTCAAGAGTGACCTTCATTAGCTCTCAATTCATTTTCGTAGACTTAACCATCGTCAGTTCTGTGAACTTTTGTCAGAAACAGGTGAATCCTGACCTGCCCTACCAAAGAGCAGTTCAATGGCTTAGCAGAGGTAAAATTTTATTGATTTTTTTTTTTTAAGTTCAGGGCTAAATCTGGAAATTTTCTGAACAAGAGCCACTGTTAATCACTATTGTTAAATAGTGAATGGCTTTGGAAATTAGCTTCTGCTGCAGATCTGATAATGTTTACAAATAAATTCAACTGAAAATTACAGATTGTGCGCGGGGGGCAGCTGGGGTGATGGTGGAACGGGCATAGGAGGGGATAAATGGCAATGGAAAAAATACAATAAAATAAATACACACCAAAAAAAGAGAAAATTACAAGGCAAAATAGCACTTCTTTGGGAAACATATACTGCAAGCAATAAGTTAATTTCGACACTGTTTAAACACTGTTTAAATCACAAGTAATGTCAGGTTACTTTATTCACTCTCGTGCTACCAATTGTTGAAACAAGCAATGAGATCGCCATCTCCAAACAAATCTGAAGCAATCATATTTTTACTTCAAACTACAGTTCCAGCATATTTCCAACCTCAATGTTAAGTACAAAGGAAATCTCCACATTTCAAAATCCTTCTGACTGTGTTACTGAGAACTTCCATCTAATCTTCAATTGGAAATGACTAATCTGCAGTGTAATGGCATGCTAAAAGGCAAATATCAAAAAGACTCTTAACGGAATTCTATAAATGCCTTCCAAGTGATGAATATGCTCAATTAAAATCAGGCTCATGAATTAATTAGTTTTTGGCAGTACTTCTCTTTGCGAAAAGATATTTTCAAAGATGACAGATGTAAACTGTCACTACAGATTTCAGCATTCACAGGTATTTGCCATCAATTTTGATGGGGGAACTTAACTTTGAACCCAAGTTAAATGTTAACCCCAAAAGAACTCTATTCTTCTAACAGAACTACATTACAAAAGTTGTATTCAATTATTATATTTTTAATTCTGCCAATAAAAAACATTTCCTCTCTTGCTATGTACCTACATAATATCCTCAGTTTTGCCTCTTGGCCCCCAAGCCTAGTTTTGCCTGGACCTTTACAAAAGGAAAAGTTTGCCAACTCTGGTGCTACACCACTGCCTAACGGAGGCATTCAGCACACGTGGCCAAACAGGGACAAACCCTTAAAGGGCAGTATTTCTCAAAACTGTAAGTCTCAAATGACAGAAACTATTATTTTTTTAATACTTACGCCGAGCAACTTACGGTAAGACAAATAAAATTAGTAATCAATCATTCCAAAGTTATTTACAAAACACTGGCCCAATAAATAAGAAAGAGTGCCTGTTCTAAAGCTGGACTGCCTAGGTTTGATCCACTCACTAGTTACTTAATTAAATCTCACTATCTTTGTTTTCTCACATGTAAAACTGGTTCCTGCTATGAAAACTGAATAAATTAATATGTGTGTAATGTTCTTGAAACATCGCTCAGCACATAGTAAGTACTTAATAAACATTATTATATTATTCATCAGGCCAATGCCAAAATGACACTTAAAAGAAAAAAGACTTCAATCACCTAGTATGGGTAGTCATACAATCATTACACAATTACCTTCTTTCTCTTGAGAATCCAGAATTTGGCTTTACGGCAGATTCAGAGTATAAGATACTTATTACATCCACGAAAACCTCTCTAAGGAGCAGTGCACTCTGGTAATGAACCCAAGCCTGTACCTGATTCTAAGCTGAATGAGTGTGCCTCGCACACGACACTATTATTCTGTGTCACAGGTTCTCAATTTACATGAGAGGGATCAACGTGCCATCTGTGCATGACAGTTCCTACGTAGACAGATGATTTTTAAAATCATGAGCTCATGCAATGCAGAGGTCCCTTGGAGCAAAATAACATCTCATCTGAGTCCTCCTATTTGTCCAGAGGATGAGACTGTCTTATCCGAAACCGTAACAGCCACTTTCCCTCATTTATCATCATTTTATCAATTATAAAACTTTTATAAGGTACCACACTTCCCCTACAACTTAAGCCTCTATTTCCTTGAAAACTACCAGTCCCACAATCTTACTAACACTAATACTGATAGTAAGTACCAGATCACATTCCTATTTGTATTCCCAGTGTCTAGGTACACGTTTGTTGAATGTTGAATATTAACTATATAGTTTCTTTTTATTATGGTAAAATATATATAACACAAATTTTAATTATTTTTAAGTGCGGAGTTCAGTTCAGTGGCAGTTACTACATTCACACTTATGCAACCATCACCACCATCCATCTCCAGAACTTTTTCATGTTCCCAAACTGAAACTGGGTACTCATTAAACAGTGATGTCCCCACAACCACCATTCTACTTCGTCTATAAATGAGTACTCTAGGTACCTCTTGTAAGTGAAATACATTTGTCCTTTTATGTCTAGCTTATGTCACCTAGCATAATAATGTCAAGACTCATCTATGTTGTTGCACATGTACAGTTTTAAAAAACGGAAAAAACATACAGAATCACAGAACTTGTGACATGAACATAAACTTTTATTTAGCAAACAAAAATGTTTAAATTCTTTTCACCTAGTTTTTTCTATTTAGTAATACATACACAGTAAAAAATTCAAACTGTACAAGAGTATATAATAAAAAGGGGTCTCCTTTCTAATTTCTGCCTACCCTATCCCCAATTTCCAGTCCCCCTCCCTGGTTTAATGTTTTATTTTGAGACACAATTGCCAACCACCTGTCTGCTTTTGAGAATGTCCTCTTAGTAAGATATTCAGCTGGCCTATCAGGGCTGGCTATTCCTCTTCTAAAAATACCAACATAAAGATCTGAAACAATCATTAAAAAATGTTATGCACTTTTACAAATGTTTCACGAAGTTAGCATTCACTGAGTGCACCCTATGAGTGATGTCTTTGCTAGGCTGCATGTTAAGGCAGGAAAGACTATAGACTCTGGAGTCCCATAAAAACGAATTTAAAACATTTTGACTCTGCTCTGGCCAGGTGCTCAGTCAACTGGAGCGTCATCCTGTGCACCAAAAGGCTGTAGGTTTGAGCACCCAACAGGGTGCGGGTACATATGGGAGGCAACTGATGGATGGATGTCTGCCTGCCTGTCTCTCTCTCTGCCCCTCCCTTCCTCCCTCCCTAAAATCAATAAACATATCCCTGGGTGAGAAATAAAAAAACAACTCCTGTGAAATCTAAGTGGAGAAAGCAGCGCTGCTATGAGGCCCCACATATGACAGAAGTGATGCTGACAAAAACATGAAAAGGGAAACTAGACCAGCACTGTCCAACAGAACTGAGATACAGGAAATGTTCTTAATGGTAGCCACCAGTCACGTGTTCCTACTGGCTCCCTGAAATATGGCTGGGTATTAAAATTATATTGCATTTTAATTAACTTAAATTTAACTAGCCACATGTGGCTAGTGAATTAGCCTATGCAGATCTAGACTAGATACTCGAGGTAACTTCCCCCCCCCCCAAAAAAAATCTAAAGCTCAGTACATATTTAATAAACACTGACGAAGGAGGAAACGGGAGAGTCACAAAGACTTTTGAACCAAACAAAACCATCAGTTCTGGGCATTTTTTTACTCGTTGTTATTATGTTAACAAATACAGTTCTTCAATCTACATCTCTTTTCTATCTAGTATTCTACTGTATAAAGTGTACAATATAAGCAGTCCCCTAGAATTTGTACATTTAGGTTTCTTTCAATGTATCACTTAACATTAATAACACTGTAATTATTCTAAAAGTACAGATCTACACTGTTGTTCTCCAGAAAGTCTGCGGCAATTTGTATTACTACCAGTAGTATTTGAGAATGCCCATTTCTCCACATCATCGCCAATAGTAATTGTCTTTTTTTGTTTTATCATAACCTGAAGTCTGAGGGAGAAAATGGTATCTCATTGTTGATTTTCTCTCTATCTCTCTGATTTTCATATAGAATTTATTTTGTCAAGGTAATCTCATTTTTAAAGTGGTTAGCCATTGTTCTACAAACATTTATAGAATAATTAAGCCACCCTTCCCTCACAATCTTGAAATACCACCTTTATCACATACTCGGTGCTTTCCACCTGTTAAATTAAGGGCTTGGGTGTTTTTCATTATCCTTTCGGACAATGTCACATGACTACTTCCCATCTCCAAATAGTTAACAAGCAACCCGTCTACCATATAAAATAATAGAATTAATTTGTTGAACCCCTACTGTGTGCCTCAGCACTGAACTAATCATCTAATCATCACAATAACTCTACTGAAAGTAAACAGATTTCTATATCCTTTTGAAATTGAACAGATACCCCAAAGAGTTAAGCAACTTGCACCACAGTCCCAACTAAAAATAAAAAATAAAATAAAATAAAATAAAAGCTTTTGAGAGGAAGCAGATTTCCATTTCTCATCATATTCATCTGAGAAAATCAAGGCCTCCAGGTACCACAGATCATGTACCTCCGTGAGTATGCCATGCCCTAGTAACTGAACACTGCAGCTGAAAATATTTTGCTGAAAATGGAACAGAGAGTATTCCGTATGTGGAACAGAAAATATTCCCTATCAATTTACTTTCATCATGTTTCCTTCAACACTAAGCAGCCTCCACAGCTAAAAAGGAATACAGTAAGCCAACAATCAATTAAATATATTCTCTTCCTCATTCTACACTGTCATTCAACAAGGAACTACATTCCAGGCCACTTTAATCACCCCTCGCTGGTTAAATGGTGAAACAATTCACACTTGCTGAAAGTAAAATGTCCAGCAAAAACAAGTAAGCCTGAAACAGAAATAAAGGAAGAGAACAGACAAGTAAAATTCTATGCCATGAACAAAGACAAAGCATTCACCATTAACGCAGAAATCAACATATCAGCTTCTAAATTTTTCAGGAAACCATGAGGACTATCACAAACAATGCGTTTTTACAACTAAGTCCTTCTAAAGCAAGGTGTTAAGTATTAAGCTTTCATAATAAACCAGAGAAGTTTATCTTTACTTCCTCCATGGTTCCTTACTGTCTATCTTTACTACTCAGATATACCCTTCACCCAGCACCAAGGAAAAAAAGTCACATGTATAATACGCCAAAACATATCCAACTGTTAACAGTGGCCTAAAGAGATGGCATTATAGGAAACTTCTACTTTCTACATTACATACTTCTGCAATGTCTGAATTTTTTCAACAAGCACCTATCTGTGAGCAGGGGAGAAAACTGAAGACAACTACCTGCTTCCACCATGTTGTTTGTTTTTAAATAGGCTCTGCCTTGCTTAACTAAACCCTGGTGTAGAAGTGAGAGGGCCTTAGGGAACTCAAAGGTCTATTATCTTTTAAAAAATGAAATGTTAAGCAGAACCCCAAAGTCTAAAAATCAGTGCAGAACTGCTGACTAAAATGAGCCCTACCAGCTCAGCCTCTTCCCCTCAAAAGCTCCTGAAGCGCCTCTTCACTACAAACAGAGTATTTTAAAGTCTCTTGTCCAACCCATACTTGGCTAAAGTGACTAAAAATTCAAGAAAAACAATCATTATAACTACCTACTTATCAAGTTACTTCAGTTTTATAGCACGGACTTTAGAGGATGGGTTTTGAACATAAAATTTTAAAAAGCAACTTTATAATTCATTGACAATAGGTATACACTTTTTAAGAATACAGATCAGTGAGTTTTGACAAAATATACTGTGTAAAACACCACCCCAACAAAATACAGAATATTTCCATCACTCCAGAAAGTATTTTCTTGCCCCTCTGCAATCTCCTCACCCACGACCACCAACACAATTTTCAAGTGGTAGAACATAAACCGGGACTTGACAGTGGGAGCACCTCAAAACTACCAGCCAGCCAGCCACCTATTTATTTCCATATGAAGTCATCCTTTCTTTCGATATTTACTAAGCCTCTTCTGTGTGACAGAGATCATCCTAAGTGTGGAGATTCACCAGTGAATTAAACAAATCCCTGCTTTATTCTCTAAAATAGTCGAAGGCACATAAATTAAAAACAAATAATATTATTTCCCACAGTAACAACACAGGGTTGGGGGGTTACTGGCTGACGGAGGGAGTGCTATAACAGAGTAGGCAAGGAAGGCCTCTCTCAGAACACTTTCCAATGTGATACATGTGAACAAAGGGATATTAAAGCTGCCAAAGCCAAAAATGTGATACAGCACCTCAGTGACAGCTAAGCAGAAAAGAACTTCAGAGTACACAAAGATCAAAAGAATCACTTTATTATATCTAGAACAAGGATTTCTTATACTAAAAATTTTACCCAATTCTGTTTTTCTTTTGGGCAATCCCACTCTGGCATCTGATCAACTTCCTCAAACTCCTTCACTTTTACAGGGTTTTTTTCTGATAGCCCATAATCTGGTAGCCAAAGGCATTAGAGTCAGGACTCCAGGGCTCATCCTTTAAATACACGAGGACCATCTTCTGGGGAAGCACTGTAGTAATGGAGAGCCCTGAAGTGAAGGAATCTCCTGGGTAACTATAGAAAGCAGCCTCACCTCTATGATTTCCTCTATCAACCCTTCATTTACTGCTCTTTCGATAAAAATCAAGAAAAATAAAATTGAGTTATTAACTCCTTAAAAAACACAGAGTTACCGAAAGAAAAGGAATGGACTTTTCAGAGGCACATCGGTTAATCAATCAATCAAGCCGGTGTGGTTCGGCCAGTTGGAGCACTGTCCCACTGTCCCGTAATGCAAAAGGTGGAGGTTCCATTCCCAGTCAGAGCAGGAGCCTAGGTTGCAGGTTCAGTTCCACCCAGGTCAAGGCGTGCATGTCCTGGGCGAGGATAAAACAAAAAACAACAACAAAAAAAAACCTGGTTCTTATGCCTCAGGACAGGAACCAAAAGTCTTCTAATTAGACACTCAGCAACTTCTCTTTGCTTGGCCTTCCATCTTCTGAAACAAGCCAAGCTATGTAGTTACAACATTCCAGATGCTAAAAAGCAAATCAGGCAGAACAAAAATGAGGACGCTGCACATATGCCCGCTAAAAGGCATGGACAGGGGTCAGATCAATGCCTTCATACTTTCTAAAAGTCCTCGGCTTTCTCCAGTTTAGAAACAAAATAATTCAATATTTTTGGGTTCTCCCCCCTCACTGCTTCATCTGCTAAAGTTAACTAAAATCTTTTTTTTCTCAAGAAGAAACAAAGGAAAGAAATAAGGCACCAAGACAAAAAACGTTTAATGGTGATGTACTATTAAGACAGCAGAATGACTTTAAGTGGGTGCATTAGCAACCTGTATCATATATCTAGGACAGGGACGGCAAATTAAAACGCCTAAAAATAAGTAATATAAAGATGGAAAATGGTAAGCATCAACTAACATTTTGCTCCATGTAAGGGATACATGTCAGGCTGTGGTGAGCTGGAGAACATGCCCCAACACAAGATGGCTGCTGCAAAGCCGAAAGAGGTCCATGGCTGCCAGATCTGGTTTTTTAAAAATTGATTTTAGAGAGAGAAAGGAAGGGACAGCCCTGGCTGGTATGGCTCAGTGGACTGAGTTCCGGCCTGGAAACCAAAAGGGTCGCCGGTTCAATTCCCAGACAGGGCACAAGCCCGGGTTGTGGGCCAGATCCCCAATAGGCGGCGCCTGAGAGGCAACCACACACTGATGTTTCTCTCCCTCTCTTCCTCCCTCCCTTCCCAAAATAGATAGACAGACAGACAGACAGACAGACAGATAAGATAGCCAGATAGCCAGTCTGCCAGCCAGCCCTGGCTGGTGTAGCTCAGTGGATTGAGTGCCAGCCTGCAAAGCACAGCATTGCTGTTTTGACTCACAGACAGGGCACATGCCTGGGTTGCGGGCCAAGTCCCCAGTAGGGGGCGCTCAAGAGGCAACCACACATTGATGTTTCTCTTTTTCTCCCTCCCTCTCTCCAAAAGTAAATAAATAACCTTAATTTTTAAAAAAGATGAGAACAATAAATAATATTCATTAAAAATAATAAATAAGATCTTTAAAAAAAAAAGGGACAGAGAGAGTAATGAGAAACATCAATATTTTTGTTCCACTCCTTTATGCATTCATAGGCTGCCCCTTGTATGTGCCCTGGCTGGGGCCTGAATCGCAACCTGGGGCGGGGAACACTCCAACCAACTGATCCAGGGCCAGATCTGATTTTTCAAAAGCAGCCTAAATCCAAAATTTTACATGAAATCTCCCTGTTTTTTAATGTTGACAACTAATTCAAATTTTCAGCACTGTTTGAGCCAAACCAAACACATCTGCAGACTGAATTCAGTCCGTGAGCTTTCAGTTTTCAGCCTCCGCTATAAAAATCATACCTGGTTCTTTCAGTGGCAGAGCTCTAACTTTGGGGCAGAAAGCACACCCTATGCTTCCAATAATAACACAGTATCATCTAAAAATACACGAAAGCCCTGACTGGTGTGGCTCAGTGGGTTAGGCATCGTCCCACAAACCCAAAGGTTCCCCCACTGGATTCTGGATCAGGGCACATGCCTGGGTTGTTGGCCAGGTCCCCGGTTGGGGGTATGCAAGAAGCAACCGACAGATGTTTGTCTCCCTATTTCTCCCTCCCCCTCTCTGTAAAAATAAATAAAAATCTTTAACAAAATAAAAATACACAAAAAATATACATGAATATACATCTGAAACCCCTAATTGTTGAAGAAAAGAAAAAATTATCTGACTCTTCACACACTAAGGTGCTCCATTTCTTCAACTAAACTAGGAATTGGGAACAAAACGAAATGGAAGAAAACACTAGGCAATAAATATTTTTGTGAAACTGAGTTCACTAATGTTTGCTTCCTCAGTATGTGCATCAGCCCGTACTTCCAGACAAAAGCAAACTAAAAGATGATTTCTATGGCATGGCACTTAATCTTGATTTTTACAAAAGGAATTCCCTTGAAAGACAAAGAAAGTCAAACTTTTAGAAAGGGTACCCATGATTTTTCCTCTCCTGGTAAGTCGTGGGCAACTACTTTATGGGTTATAGCCCTACATTAGATAGTTTACAGCAGTGGTTCTTGACACTTTTGAGACCCTAATGATTATGATAGAAGGCAATGACTCTTTCTTTGAAAACATGGACTCCCTCGCAAAAATTTTGCAGAGTTCGTGGGCCCCTGCAGCCCACAGACCACAGATGCAGGACATCCTGCTCTAGAGAACATTAAACCCATGTTTTCGCCAAACCCTCTGTCTCCTCCATGCATACATTTCTACTCCATTAATTTACTTCAGGAAACTACCATCTCCGGCCTGGACCAGCACAATGGCCTCTTAATTGATAACCCCCACCGTCCACTTTCCACACCTCTGCAACAGTACTTTTAAAATACAAATTACATGGCAACCCCTCCCACCCTTCGGAAGGCTTCAATGGCTCCCCTAAACAGCTTACCTCTCCCTCTCATCATTAACCACTCTTTTTACTATGCGTCAGGCACACTTTCCAGTTCAGAAAGCTAAAGTCTCCTCATCTTCAAGTTTAGGTACTTGTTCCCTCCACCTGGAACATTCTCTTCATGACATCCTAGAAAACTAAAACTGTCTCTTTACTCCCAAGAAAAAGAACTTCTCTGCCTACCCTCAGATCGCTCTTTTTTAGTGTCTACTGGAGTCCCCTGCTTGATACTCCCGCATCACTTTCCTCAACTTGTAATTTATTTGCTTACTGTTGTGTCCTCTCCCACTATACTGTAAATTCTCAAAAGGCAAAATCCCTGTCTCACACCCCTATGAACTCCCAGAGCCTAGCACAGGAGCCAGTGATGGTAGGTTCTCAGGCACTACTGGTTGAATCTATCAGTCAGTCAAATACTGAATTAATCTTGGACGTTTACAGAATGAATGTGTGAAGCAATCCATCAAAATCTAGTATTTGAGAAGAACATTAACCACACTTCCTTCGATTAACCACACTTCCACAGATATCACTATGGCCAAGAGAAACAGGTTAGCAGCACCTTAAGACTCTTTAATAGTTAAGACCACTCATTAGAGCCCTGGCCAGGTAGCTCAGTTGATTAGAGCGTCGTCCCAATACACCAAGTGCAGGATCCATCCCTGGTCAAAGCACGTTCACTAATGAATGCATAAATAAGTGGAACAACAAATTAATGCTTCTCTCTCTGACCACTCCCCTTCTTCTCTCTCAAAAATCAAAAAAAAATTTTTTTAAAAGACCACTCATTCTAAAAATAAATCCTATGTCTTTATGCGCTCTCAGTCAGCCTCATCTCTCCCCATCTCCATGCTAATCTTGGAAATGCTTCAGGGTTTCTCCCTCCAATTTCTTGGTACAAAACAGGACACTCTTTTTGCAGTCCTTAACTTCACTGGCTAAACCAAATTAAAAAATATCTGTACCTGATGTTAAAGTAATATGCTAAAGAATTCTACTGCCACTGCTTTTATTACTGCCACCACCAGCACGGCTAAACTAGACTGTACCTAGTCTGGAGACTAAAAACAACAGCCTCAAAACTGAGGAGTTTTCACTCATGTAAAGGTTTGAAAAAAAAGAAAGGATGGAACTGTACTGAACATAAAAGTTTTTTGTTTAACAGTTTCTTATCGAAACTCCAGCTCACCTCTTCTACAAAACACAATCAAGCCTAAACAGCTGCTGAAAAATTTGTTTTTGATATTGCTAGTGTGCGCACTAGTCCACAAAACACATTTCCTGGTTAAAAACAAAAACAAAACAAAACAAAGGCCAATTTGCTCCGCAAGTTCATGGACTCTTGAAACGACAAGAGTCATTTTTGACTCTTTAACAGACTTACACATAATGATACACACATAAGGCAGTCTAGATACCGAAACAGACTACGACAGACAGTATTTCACAAACAAAAAAAGGAGGGCCACCTGAAGGGGAAGGAAAACGATGGCATGATACATGCCTTCCCGCTCTGGACCCACGATCTAGACATCCTATAAACGATCGTGTAATAGTAACAGTGTTTAATACATGTCAGGTAATGAGCTAAGCGCCTTTCCATTTAATCTGTTATCATACTCCTACAACGTGGCCACCGTTTCTTACTCACCGGTACTTTGGAGATAAGGAAACTGAGGCAGTTGGGAGCCCCCTGATCGAAAATCAAAAGCCTGCAGGGCAATACTTTTAAACCAGGCAAGCTGGATCCAGGATCCTTCGGTTACGTTGCCACCAGAAGCTTCACGGGCTCTCTCCGGCCAGGCTCTACCACACTCTCAGGCTTTCCTTCTACCCAATTAACCATCTCCCCGCAAACACTATACTACCACGGAAGGCTTCCATCTTCGGGGCGCCAGCGCTACTCGCCAGCCTCTACCGCCACGCTCCTCCCCTAAGATTTGGAAAGGCAAATAGAGCAGCGGATAAAAGTTGTTTAGGTACTAATGAAGGCAAAAAAAATTGCCTCGTATAAGCAGAACACAGGCCTATTATCACTGGAGTGCAAGTTGGCCTCCCCTCCGGCCCCAGAGACTGAAATAAAAGTGGACGCACCGATGTTCCCGTGGCAGAGAAATCTGGACCATGCTTCCTCTGGCCACGCGGCAAAAAGGACGGAAGAGGTACTAACATTTACTGAGAGCCAGCCACATGCGCCCTAAAGGAAGACAGGACCAGGCCAATGGAGACTATGTCGGGGGGAAAGGACGCTCAAGAGTTCCGGAAAAAGGCGAAATCCAAATAATCGGTTTTATACTAGAGGAGGAGAGGAGGAAAGTGGAGGCCGCTCCCAGACAACTTGCAATAAGGAGAAAGAAGAGCTGGAGGTGCCCGGAGAAAAGGCGGCCCCGAGCCTCGGGAACTAGGCCGGGGCGAGGGGAAGCCCAGTAGGGCGGGGAGGGGGAGGAGCCGGAGGGAGCGGGGCCCGCTCAGAAGAGGCCCGGGGTAGGCGCCGGAAAGAGGCTCCGCGCCAGGTGGGCCTGGGGACCCGGACCCAGCGGCCGCGATGAAAAGATAAAAGACGAAATGACTACAGCCGGCCCAGCCGCCCTAGTTCCCATCAGCGGCTCTCACTCACCTAGGCCCACCGCAGCGATCGCAGCTGCAGCCTCGCAACGGCACAACCGGCCCAAAGCTCACCCCCGCCCGACAGCGCGCCCAGCGTCCCCGCTCTCCCGCGGCGGCAGCGTCGCCTCACTCCCTCCTGGGAAATGTAGTCGTAGAGCCGTCTTTCCTCGCAACCTAACCGTACACTGAACTACGTTTCCCACCAAGCAGCTCAAACGTTGGGCCCCTCGTTTTGCGTCACGCGCCAGGTTGTCGGCAGTCACGTGGGCTGCTCCGTTCCATCCCCTCCCCCCGCTTGGTTGGCCTGGGGAAGAAGGAGGGAGTTGGAGGCGAGGGGCGGAGGCGTTGCTTACGCCACTGCCCCCACCATTTTGGAGCCAGCCTGGAGGTTGGAACCAGCCTGGAGGGAGGGCCTCAGCCCCACCCCCTCGCGGCCTGCTTTTGCTGTTGAAAAGTCTCTGAGCCGAAAATCCGGTCTCCTGGCTTTCAGTCCACATCCGACCGCCTCTGACTTTGTGACCTTGAGCAAATCGGCTCCGCTCTCGCAGCCTCAGTTTCCTCTCCTGTGAAATGAGACTTGAAATTTCTACCCCACAGACTCGTTCCGAGGCTCGAACAAAGTAAGGCCCGCGAAAGCGTCTATTACCCTGGAAGCAGGACTCAACGCGGTTGTTATTGTGATACTACCTTCGGAGATCCAAGAGCCCAGATGGACAAAGCTCTCCCCAGCCTCATCTCCCGCCACCGCACTCCTTCCCCATCCCTGCCTTCAATAACAATGGGAGCATCGAAGGTGGGGTCCTGTGAAGCTTCTTAAAATGGGTGTCACTCACCTATTGAACCAAAAGTTTCCCGGGGAGCGTAGCCTTGGAATCTACATTATAAACAAGCCTCTCCAGAAATTCTTACGCACATACAAATGTGAGAAACCACTGCATCTATCAGGGTTTTACACTCTGATTTCCACTGGAATTCCTGTCGCAGTGAAATCTAACCGGTAAAGACTGAGCTCAGATGTCACCTCTTCTGTGAAGCCTTCCAAGTTTACTAGCTCCTTCCCGTTCCACTCCTACAGTACCTTTACACTTTGTATCATCAGGGCCTGTGTTGGTCTTCCCCACCAGATGTGAGCTTTTTGAGGACAGATCCTTTTTTTTGCATCCCCCAGGCAAAGTAAACAAAGTAAATATGAATAAACATTGAAGAAATTCACTGCTCTTTTGGAGGAAAAGGTCACCAGGCTCAACTCCAGTCTCAGACTCTGCCACAGCTGGCCTCACCCTTACTGGCCTAAGCAACATTCCTATTACACAGCTTATTCTTTCTTTCTTCTTTGAGCACTTCCTGTGGGCTATCCTGTAGGTTACCTGCCCTTCCTGAAACGTTGTGATTCAAGTTAATTTTCAATTCACAGATTTTCTGAGTGTCTACTATATGCCATGCCCAGTACAAAATATAATACTAGGAACACGGAGGTAAACTAGTAGATGCATACAAAAATACAAACCATTCTGCTTGGTTTCTAAAATATTCTGTGCTGGGTCTCTTCTTACCTCTGCCCCTTCCCTGGCCCAGAAACTTATCCCACAGTTCCAGCCTCCTCCCTCTCCTCTCTTCATTCAGCCTTTCTCTGAGTGACCTCTCTCCTTGAGTGATGTGGCACACTCAGGTAGCTTTTACATCTCTTCTGTGTATTTTACTTCTTGTCTACTTCTTAGCATCAACTTAGTTCCAAATGTTTGGGAATCACCATACCCTGACTTCCCACTGGTATCTCAAACTAAACCTGCCATTGTCCTGACTGTTGTGGCTCAGTGGTTTGAATGTCATCCCATTGACCAAAAGATCACCAGTTAGATTCCTGGTCAGGTCAGGTCCCATGCCTGGGTTACCGGCTGGATCCCTCGTTGGCTAGGGGCACGTGAAAAGTGTTTTTCCCACACGTTGTTGTTTCTCTCCCTCTCCCTCCCTCCCTTCTCCTCTCTCTAAAAATAAATAAAATCTTGTTGAAAAAGTCTGTCACATGCATAATTAAGTACTACTGTGATACGTAAAACACAGGAAAGTATATGGTTTATATACTATGACAATATAGAACAGGGATTGCAAGCTTCAGTCTACAAGCCAATTCCAACCTGCCTCCTGTTTTTGCATGGCCAGATGCTAGGAATTGCTGTTACATTCTTAAATAGCTGAAAAACAGATCAAAAGAAGACTAATATTTCATGACATGTAAAAAGGAATATGAAATTCAAAGTTCAACATTCATAAATGTGTTAAAGCACTGTCTGTGGCTTCTATTATAAAAAGTAGTTGTGATACTCAGTAAGCCTAAAATATTTACTATCTGCACTTTACAGAAAAAATTTGCTGACTCTTGGCGTAGAACCTGAAGGTTTTGACTTAGGCTAGAAGGTCAGAGGAGGCTTCCCTGAAGACGTGACCCATAAACGTGTAGTTAATCAGGCCAAGAATTAGCACTCCAGGCAGAAGAACAACACATGGGAAAGCCTTGTGGTCTGAATGAACCTGGCACATTCCAAATATTGCTAGGCCTGCCATTGACTCTAGAGTGGAATAGGAACTAAAACACATGAGCCAAAACCTAAAGTCTGATGGTCAAGGTTGAGAGTATTGGCTCTTACGCTGAGAACAATGGGAAGCCATTGAAAGGTACATAAGCAGGAGAGGGATTCGGATTTCCTTTTTATTTAATTACTAAAGATTTTATTTATTTTTAGAAAGAGGGGAAGGGAGGAAGAAAGAGAGGGAGAGAAACATCAATGTGTGAGACATACATCAGTTGGTTGCCTCTTGCATGCCCCTAACTGGGGACCTGGTCCACAACCCAGACATGTGCCCTGACTGGGAATTGAACTGGTGACCTTTCGGTTTGCAGGCCACTGACCAACACCAATCCACTGAGCCACACCAGCCAGGGCTCAGATTCCCTTTTTGAAAGGATAATTCTGGCACAGTGTGAGAATGGCCTAGGGCAAACCAGAATGAAAGTGGAGAGACCAATTAGGAAATTGTATTACAGTAGTTGAAGTGAGAAAATACAGCGACTTGATCTAGTGTATTCTGAGTGAGGATGAAGAAAAGTTGGCAGATTCAAAAGATGCTCAAAACATATTTAGGACATCAAATCTACTGGACTTGGTGATTGTATGAAAGAAGGAGGGAGGGATCAAGGGTGACTCCCAGATTTCTGGCTTGAGCAGCAACATGGATAGAAGTACTATTACTGCCTCCTTACACCACTGTGCTTATACAAGTCTGCCCACACTCGTCACGATGTATCGAAATCATCCATTATATGCCTTCGTCTCCTACCGAGAGCCATCTCTGAGATGGCAGCAACTAGCTGGTTCTTGTCTTCCTAGGGCCCAGTGGTGGGTTAGGCACAGAACTGGCAGCAGCAAATGTGAATGGACTTTTCTTAGTTCTTCTTTCTCTTTTTCTTATAGAGACTTCTCTATCCTTCCAGTTGCCCAGGTTCAAAATTTCAGAGGCATCTTGGCTTCCTCTCTCCACTTTACTTGCCGTATGGCATCAGTCACAAAGTCCAATGAATTCTACCCCCAGAACATCTGTTGAATCTTCTACCACCCAATTTCAGGCCCTCTCATGTCTTAGCACTATAAAGTGGTTAGAATAGTGCCTGAGGCACAGTTAGTAGCATGTAAGTGTTGGTTCTGATTAAGAGTTCTTCTCCATCCTCCCTTCCTCCTGGCTCTTTCCAGCCAGGCCATCTCGGAGAGATAGAGCACTGTCATTCAAGTACAATTCTGATCATGTTGCTCCCTGACTCCAGGGCTCTCAGGATCAAACCCTAAACCCCCATTGTGATCTACAAGTTCCACGTGGTCTAACCTCTGACTAACTCTCCAGCTCTAACTTCACTTTCAAAGGTTCTCTGCTACCATCAGGATGAAGAGAAAGCTCAAAGCTTCCCATCCTCTGGCCTCCACGACTTCATCAGCCTCAGCTCCCCCATACACAGTGGTCTAGTCATGTGTGCTGTTCTTGACCATACTCTGCCTCCTCCTGCCAGCACACGCCCTTCCTCCCCAATAGCCCCGCCTCTCAAAGGCTTCTCATTTCAGAGTCCCCCTCCCTGAGGAGTACCCCAACCTCTCTAGTGCATTTGTTGTGATTTCTGCACATCCATTGCTCCACTGACGTGGGAACAAATAGAGTGGCCATCTGTTGCTGTGCCAGCTCAGCATCCTCCCATTCCTCCTCCTCTGGTAACAGTCCTCTGATAATCCTTTGAGAAGGCTTCCCTCCCCTCCCTGACTCCAGGGTGAACAGGTGACTGTGGCTAATCAGCACATTTCATTCCCTTGACCTCAGTGATGGGCAAAGCCAGCAAGCAAAGGGAATGAGCATCGGCCTTAGACCTATGCTGAAACACTGAGAAAAGGACCCCATCTTTCTTCTGGGATTGCTGAACCAGAAGAGTAGCAGCCTGGGCTTGTTAATGGTTACTTTTGCCACTACCAGAGAGAGTTCTCCTGAGAAGGAAGCCTAACACAGTTGGAAGGCAGAGCCATGAGCTGAGAAAGACATACCACTGAGCCCTTGGATTCAGCCATGCCAGAAATTAGCAGCACCTCTGGACTTTTGCATGCAAGAACCAATAAATGAATTCATTTGAGTTGGGTTCCTGTTACTTCTAACCTAAAGTCATGACTAGGAAAGAGAAGTTGTTGGAGCTATTTATTATACACAAGACACCTTTAGGGTAGGAAGAAAGGTGGGAAAGGGAATCAGGACGGATTGGGACTGGCACCGTGTGCGACCCTCAAAAGTTGAAGGGGTTCCTGTGGAAAAGAGGAGCTTCCCTTTACTATTGCTCAGACCACCCGAAGTCCCTTTACCTTCATCTCTGCTTCGCAGGAGAACCGAACCAAACATTCTGGCCAGGGTAACGGTTGGTCTGAAGTAAGGAGCGGGTGGGGTAGGAGGTGAGGCGTAGGCATCACGCTCAAATCCTAACACCACCCTTTATACTAACTTCCATTCATAGGTTCTTCTCACTGAACTGGACTGTGTATCATGCCCTGTGTCCTTTATAGTCCCCTGGCATAGAGACCGCCA